>CM034148.1:301272674-301368432 GCA_019776745.2 Taxus chinensis | reverse complement strand
TACCACCCTTTTTGTGGCTTTCAAAGATTCTTCAGATTTAAAATTCTCCAAAAGGACATATTATGATACCAATTACTAGAAGCACAATAGAGTAAGAGGGGGGTGTAAATAATTCCTTACAAAAATTTAAATGGATATTTAAACATTACATATACAAATACTCATAATAATACAACCATTTATTAATGTGTGCATAAAAAAAAATTCACATTTGCAAGAAACATAAGAAATATCATCAACAAAAGACAAGAGATATAAGTGGGAAACCCTCAAGGGGAAGAAAACCCATTTAAAAAAATATTATATCGATATGTTTCAAATTTAATGAGGAACCAATCCCACATGGAGCACCAACCCCTAATTTTGTAAAGCACCGACTACACAAGGAGGCTATGAACCTAAAATATGATCAATAACCCAATCAACCACCTTATGAAGACTTGATATGTTATATTTTTCTTCCACAATTGATGGTAACAAAGTATTTAGCTAGCACTTCTTTAATCAAACCATAAGTGACCAATCTTCACAAAATAAGTTGTTCAATCACTTTTCAAAACTTAAAACACTTGCACACATCCTTTATGATCTTCCTAAACCTACAAAACACTTTATTAAACCTCAACCCATCCTCCAAAACCTTCAAATATCTCTCACCTAGGTCACACACCTTGCACATGCACAATTAGCTTGTAAAAGCACAAAAAATAATGCTTTTATAAGCTCCTCTTGATTTCAAATTAAAACACAAAACTTTTCCCTCCTTTAGCTTGATCCATACATCAAGGAAAAATCCTAAATTTTAAAAATAGTTGTCAAAAAATACCCAATTACGTCAGCGTAACTAAAAATCTCATTACATGTGTCAAAAATGGCTCAAAACTCGATGGGCACAAAGATAAAAATGACCTTATTTCAAATACATACATATTAATGATGCATAAACCCTTAAACATGATTAAAATATCATTTAAAATTCATACATGGTCATAATTTATCTAAACCAATACACATATTTTATTTAATGGGCCCAATGCTCTTTGAATTTCTCAAAACAGTTGTTTCCTACATCCTTCAGCACCCTAAAAAATTAATTACACCACCAAATCACTTATGATAAACCAAAATATGCCATGTGAAAAATTTCTTTAATTTTAAAAACTATAAAAAACTTATTAAAAAATTATAAGCCTTGAATAATCCACCTTCTCAAACCACGGCCACTTTTTTCTTTACCAAATCAACCTATCAAACATGTTATTTCTAGAGGTTAGCTCATAACAAAAATTAGATGAAGATTAAAGTCCCGCAAATGGATTAATTGGATTAAAAATTCATCCCTATTCACATTTCATGTGATATAAAGCATCATCTAATCCGTATCATTCTTCAATCAACTCTAAACTCTCAGAAAATCACATCTTGTTCTGGACTTGGAAAAAATTCTTCCTATAGAAAGAGTGACCTAGACACCTCATAATGTGTACAAGGAAGAGTTGAAAAATCTATGGAAATAGGTTAAAGAACCTCAAATATTTCCTAAAATCAACCATGCACCATAAGATAAGAGCTAAACAAGAGAAACTAACATCAAAGCATTATAAATTTGATAAAAAACATAAAAAACTAGCATGTATACTACTCTCTACTCCATGAAATTTTAATGAAAGTGAACCTAGTGTAGATCATAAGCAATCAAATTATGTGATTAGTTGTTTTCTCCCAAAAATAGTGAAGAGATCTCTCCACGTTGGCTACATGGCCAAGCTTTAGATCTTCCCTTACTAACTATATTTGGAGTGGATGGATACAAGATGGGGGAGCTCTTAACAATGGAGTATGGCCAAGATCCAAATGTTCTATATCTTAAAGCTATCACAAATGGTTTCTAATGACTTTCCAAAGTGCTTGAGAGAGGACTCGTGAGTAAAGTTGTGTGTTGAATGGGTAGGCTTAGCCTTGTACTTATAGTTTTCCAAATGGAAGAGTTTGGAATTCTTGTGCATGTGGGACTAAAGCTCAAAAAGCACTTTAGATTAGATTAGGATAAACATTCTTTAGGCTTAGTTAATCTAGGATTAGCGTAGTTAAAATTGATTAGCAAGTGATTAGAGACTCATTGAGCATTGAGAGGAGTCTGATTAACCATTTCTGACTAATAGATAGCCTAGGAAGGCAATAAAATTGGTCTAGAGAGAACTGGGAAGGTTTTGAATGGTCGAAAGGAGGAATGTTTAGCTAATAAGAAATATATTAACCAAACTAGATGATTTATAGGAGGAATACGACCAAGAAGGTGTCATAAATGGGCATCTGAGAATGGAGTGAAGAATGGGGAATTAACGTAGTCTCGTTAATCAGTATAATTGGATGAAATGCTAAGCGTAAGAATATTTTAGGTGTCTACATTTGACCCTCTTTGGGGTGGCGTAAGTGACGCCACTTCAAAGAAAGTATACAAGCATAAAAAACTAAATTTTTTAAGGGATAGAAGAAAAATGAGTAGAATGGAGGATGCCCCCTTGATTGTCGATGGGGTGATAGAAGAACTCAATCGACGATCAAAAAGATGACAGAAAGATAATAGAATAAATTAAAGTGCGAAGAATTCAAAAAGAAAGGGGATATAGAAGAAAAGGAGTATGAGGAAGGGGGAGTGAGCTAACATCCATCCAGTGCCTTTTAAAAAAAATTATTTTTTGTCATATTGCTAGTGATCTTCATCATCGGTCCTTATTAAAAAGAATGAAAAAAAGTGTAGTATTACATGAAAATCCATATACGAAAAAAATTACATTGCTAAAAACACCAACTCCATGCAACATACAAAATTCAATGCAATACGAGAAAGTAAACAGCTAAAATAACAAAGAAACAAGTAAAATTATTTTGTTATCAAACTTCAATTCCAACCTATTCAAATTAACGACAAGGGTTAGTGATGGTGCCCCAAGAAAGGACACATGAGAGGGGAATAATGGAGGACACTTAGGTCCAATGAAAAAGTAATGTGCACTACGAAATAGTACCAGGCAACTCGTTGTGCCCTAGAGTACAGACATAGTAAGCAGCGTAGCTTTTGTTGATGGAGGTAGATCAAGATGATCCGCGAGTTGTTTATGACGAGAAGAGAAAATTTTTGTAGGATGATTTATATTGTTTTTGATGTTTCTTCAAACATATTTGAATGTTTTTGATGATTTTTCCAACATATTTGAATGTTTTTATAATTTTTCCAACATATTTGAATGTTTTTTTATGATTTTTCTAACATGTTTGAATGTTTTGATTTTTCTAACATATTTGAATGTTTTTTATTTTTTCTAACATATTTGAATGTTTTTTTAATTTTTCTGAAAGTTTTTTGAAACTATTTACATGAAGAAGATGCAACATGGATGCCATGAGCAATAGATGGGATGTACAAGGGAAAAAGGCCACATGTATGTGCAAGAAGGTGAAGATGCGAGATTTCCCCATTGATTAGGTGGGAGCATTCAAAGGAAAACTCTTCACATGTAGAATAGGGACCCAAGGCCATTATAGATAGGTTCAACATGATGCTAAACGTAAACCAATAAATTTCTAGGAAGAAGAAAGAATGCCACCAACGTAAGTTGGCCTAAAAGCACATGATAGATAGGAAGAAGAAGATTATTTTTGCAAAAGGGGACAAAAGTGTCTAAAAACATGGCAAAAAGGCAATCTTATAGACATGGATGTTCTGAACGAAGTATAACAATGATGTGAATGATTTAAATGTAACTAAGAAGCCTCATGATGAAACAGTGATTAGCCGAAGGCACAAATCATCAAACGAGATATGGACTAAAGGAAGAGTTTGAACAAGATCCAAAAAAAGACACTTGGTAACATACTAATCCTATTTTTCTCATAGAGATCTAGTGTTTGCACGTGGAATATATTATCTCTTGAAGGAAGGAGTTAATAGATAGTACATGAAGACAACCTAGCCAACATGTAGGAATGATTGATTTTGAAAGGTAATAATTGCGAATGGATAGTGGAAGCATAATCATACATTGCTCTGCTACCAGCTAGGCATCCATAGCCCCGACGGAGATGCATTTGATTCTAATCACAAAATTATTCTACTGCCAGTCAGGCGTCGATAGCCCCGATAGAGATTATTGGAAATACCCCAAGAGAGATTAATATATCAATTTGATTTTAATTTTGTATCTTTTAGCTTTTGACTTTTAATTGATTTTGATTCTTTTTCTTTCTGAAAACTTATTTCAGCTCTCTTGTTTGACAAGGGGTTAAAAACCACAAATGGCT
Source organism: Taxus chinensis (assembly GCA_019776745.2). NCBI lineage: Eukaryota > Viridiplantae > Streptophyta > Pinopsida > Cupressales > Taxaceae > Taxus > Taxus chinensis. Next base: position 301,364,130 of record CM034148.1, on the reverse strand, counting down.
TGACAGAAGGAGGTGGAAGTTATTGTGATGACGACATTGGCTAGTGTCAAAAAATATGTCCAAAATTTCTTCGCAAAAATTTTATTAGATGTTGAATGTGATAGGATCTCCAAGAGGCCATTCGTTCTTTAATTTACCAAGGTGATAAAAGACAAAGGTTAAAAAGATACGATAGAGATAAATGCCACAAAATATGTATGAAAACGATGAACATAATAACATTGAAGGGATGAAAATGGTAGGAAGACTTGCAGAATAATAACAAGGAAGGGAAGAAAGAAACATCCATGTGTATGCAATACCTGATTGCAATGTTTGATCTTTGTTCCTTTGATTTTTCTGATGTTTTCTCATTTTTTTGTATTTTTAATTTTTATTTTATTTTTAGGGCTTTTTTGATAGTTTTTGGAAAGGTGGGACCAACAAAGTCACTTTGTGTGATAAGATCCAACAATGATGTTTGCAAATTCCTTGATAAGGGATATTAGGCATGTCTGTTTATAAAGTGTAATATTATCCTCAATCTCAATGATCATGGTGAGATCATACTCAACAAATGACTGTGATTTGTTTTGAAACATGGATTTCATATGTGAGAGCTTAAGTTCCCCATCCAGAGGTTTATTCACTTTGTGCCATACTTGATAGTTACGTTGATGTGTGTTCTTTAATTGCGTTTGATTTTTAACCTTAAGATAATTTGATTTGTTGGGAGTTTTATAGCTCTTGGAAGTTTTGGCTTGATCTTGATAATGAACTTGTTTGGGTTTCTTATAAGCTGATGTGTGACTTGTTTGATCCCGAGAAGGAGAAGAAAGTGAATGTTTATGATTGATGAAAGGAACGATAGAAATGGTAGTGGGATTACCACAACCATTGATAGAAGAAATATTTGATAGATGAAAAGGATATGGTGTAAGAATTGAGGAGGATGGGCTACCAGGAGGTGAGCCACAAATAGAAGATGAAATGCTACTTGGATGTGGCCCCAGTATAGAGTAAGAAGGGATACTAGGAGGTGACCCAAGAATAAAAGAAGAAGGGATACTAGGAGGTGACCCAAGAATAGAAGAATAAGGGCTACTAGGATGTGAACCATAGATGTAAGATGATGGGCTATTAGGATGTGGCCCAAGAATAGAAGAAGAAGGGATACTAGGAGGTGACACAAGAATAGAATAAGAAGGACTACTAGGATGCGACACATAGATGTAAGATGATGGGCTACTAGGATGTGGCCAAAGAATAGAAGATGATGGACTGCCCGAGGGTGACCCCTACATAGAAGACAACGGGCTAGTTGGACGTGCCATAAGAATAGAAGATAATAGACTACTTGAAAATGTTCCACAAAAAGAAAAGGGAGGGCTACTAGAAGGTGACCCGCACCTAGATGAAGATGAAGGGCTAACTGGCGTTGACCCCATAAGAGATTGTGATTGAGGAATTTTGATAAATAGAGAAGGATTGGGTGATGAGACGACAGGCCATGGATCAATGCAAGACCTAGGAGTTTCATCGCATAATGAAGAATGTGAAGATGGAAGAATAAGAGGAGGATAAAGTTTCATGATTTGAGGCTCTTCCTTTGTTTCTTGATCAAAGGAATCAACCTTTTCCTTACAATATGCAAAATCATCGAAGTCTAAAGAGAAACCTTTCTCATAATCTGCTAGAGGAATATCTTTGCGTGCCCCTATCAAAGACCTTATTTTATCTTCATTCTAAAAGAGGTCAATCGGTATGATTTTTTGATCGGCCATCAGGGGTTGATTGGAAGAAATTGGTTCAATTGGTGTGGAAGACTTAGAAGATGTTTGATGATGATTGATAGAAGAAAATGATGTGGGGGACGAAGAAGATGTGGAACTAGATGTCTCGGGAGTAGAAGAAGGTGGTGTGGACCTACCTATACGATGGTATATCATCTATAAAATAGTAGGATTAAGTCCAAAGTCCTCAGATTGTGATGCATGGGTCGGATACGAAATTTGACTAGAAGGAATTTGAGTCACATGAATCTTCAAAGAAGGAAGACTCTGTGGGGGTGATTGATGAAGAAGGTCATGCAAAGAAGGGAAGGACTATGATTCAAGAATCATGTTGTATGAATAATAACAAGGGTCATGTGAGGAAAGAGAGGACCGTGATTCAAGAATTGTATTATATTTTTTATTGGAGGGATTTGGAGTCATGTGCATCTTAAAAGGAAGAATACATCGTTGCGACGACTGATAAAAGGGGTCCTATGAAGAAAGGGAGGACTGTGACATAAGAGTCACATTAGATGAATGATGAAGAGGATCCTGCGAAGTTAGGGAGGACCATGACCTTGGAGATGCACTAGATGAATCTGAATAGTAGTTTGGATCTGAATGGTAGTTTGGATTTGAATCATCATAAGAGTCAGAAGAAATGTTTGGATTGGAATCCTCAGAAAAAGTAGAAATGTTTCGATTAGAATCAGAAGAAGAGTGGGGGGAACCCGAATAATAATTTGGATCAGAAGCATCCAAACCATACCACTGACTATGAGCTGAAGGTGGGGAACAGGGTACCCGAATGGGAATTCTAGCGCAAAGAACCAAACAAGGTTTAGTCGTAAAGGGTATATTTTGATGTGAATGCCTAAACCTAGGTTTTTTATTCTCGTAAGCATGAGGAACCACATGATAATCATTCATTTCTTGCTTTTTTTTAAGCACAAATGTCTAGACCTAGATATTACTATTAAACTTCTTTAAAGTGAAGAAATCTCCATGCCGATTTGGGCAACACAATGGCGGTCAAGTAGACATTCAGTATATACGGAGATGCGTGCGTGCTTTTCTGAAGAAGGTCTAAGGAAAATGGACATCATGATGATGTAATCTCGATGAGATTGAAAATGATTGTCCTAGAGAAAAAAAATTCTAGATGAATAATCACAAGGAACAATCACGCAAGTGTAAAACACAAAGCCAATCAATAAGGAAATACTCCCTATGTAAAATGTTTGTGTAAAATGATAGTTCGATGTAAATATGATCCACAAAATGTCAATGCTTACATCAAGCTTGAAATGAAAAATGTGTAAATATTAACAAAGGGTATACGTGACTCCCAATCAAAGGATACCATGACACATTCAACAACCAACAAGGCCAAAATCTTAAAGGGTGAGGCCTACAAATGTAAGGCATGTAACCACACCAATTGGAAACGTATATCAAGATTCACGGAGAAGTAAGATATTAGTGTCAAAGTGGTATTGAAATGACACAAACAAAGTAAGCAACACCTTTTAATATTTTGAGAAAATGTTTGAATTCTAACCAAGTTGAAGTATACTAAGGATGCTAAAATGTGGGCAGGGTAACGCCACAATGTAGACACTTAGATAACGTTTTATGACAAATGCGACAAAAGTATATTAATTGTGTCGAGGTAATGTGAACAAGGTAACACAACAAAGGGAGATAAAATGGTGAACCAATCCTAACTACTATAGTGATCCTGACCTAGATATCAAGATCGCAAACAACTACCAAAGATAATATTAATGAATATTCTGACTTATGTCGAGTTCAAAGAATTGAACAAGGCATAAGTAACAACAAGAAGTTAAAGTGACCTCCAAACAAGGGATAGAAAAACAAAGCGCAAATTTGATCAATACCTATATCTTAACAAGTGTGAGTTACAATTATGGGTGACACAAAAATGTCACCAAGATATGTTAACCAAACTTTGTGAGAAAGTAAGGTATTAATATCAAGATGATATCGATGTAACACATGCAAAAGGTAACATGAAGCACTTTTCAAAATTGAGGTAGTAATGAAATAAAAATAAATGCTTAAGGTATAACTAGGAATTGTTAAAATGTGTGCAGCGTAACCTTACAATCTAGATATTTAGGTCTAGTTTACGAGAAACAAGACGTAAATATCAAGATTGTAGTGATACAATACAAACAAGCTAATCTTTCCAAGGAAGTTCAAAGTGATTAACCAAGCCTAACTATGATGACAATCCTGACTTGGGTATCAAGATCATAAAGGATACCAATGATATAAGTATGTCTCCACACACCTTAGACATTTAACTAACCTAGCCGCAAACATGGATGGGCGTAAACGGATTTTTTTTTTTGCAAAACAATCAATTGATAACGTAGAGGTAGTCACTCTTCCTTTCATCAACAAAGTGTCAAAAGAAAGTGAAGGAGATAGATCAAAATGGGGGTGAGAAATGTTGGCCTCACTTTGGCAGAGTTTCACCTTACCCTAAGGTAAGTGAATAACTAATCCAGAGTAACGCGTCACACATTTTGTAATGAAATAATGGCTCACAACTCAACACTGTTTTGAAATGGTCATAGTGGACTCCTAGCTAAAGTATATTATCGTAGGTGGTTCTCTCGCCCTAGGTGTTACAAGTCATCTAGAAGCGTGGTGCGGTTTTCCAAGGAAATTTGCAATGACTAATCCTTGGAGTATATTGGCTTTTTCCCCTTCAAGTATAGTGTGCATTAATTACATCCATCATGTACTCTTTCCAGGGTAACAATATGGAAAATCTTGTACAACTCTAACTCACAAGGTCTCACTAGTCAAGTAGGTAGTGCGAAGCACTTCCCGTTTCATCCATAGGGTTCTCTCATGTGGGACTACTTTGGGGTTTCTGGAACCACCCCCATTGTTATAGCTTAAGGCGTTATGCCAAAGGGGTTATGTTCCAGTTTAGCGAAGAGGGACGTACCCTTATTCGAAACCCACAATACAATGTTTTGAATGTGGTGTGTTTTTTTATCTTACTTAATTAGATGTGGTTTGTGTGAATATATTTTGGCAACATGCAAGACAACTATATTAGAAGTTGATTTCATCTTGATTCTCCTTTCTTTGAAAAATGTGTGTTTGGCTCTGCACAACCAAGGTTAGTAATTTTCCAAAACGTCATATAAAGGAGATAAGATGTTGTTTTTGATTTCCCACATGATCCTACGATGGAAGGAAAGAGCATACACAACAAGGTATCTCACTTAATTTTGTAATAAATGGAAAATTCCTAAGTGAAATGCAAAAAGAAGTTCCTTTTAACCAACTTTGAAAGCTAATTGAATTATTTTTCAAGTATGAAGAAGGTAGGGAAACGTTTCTGATTCCCAAGATCACCTAGAAAGGCGTGAGGAAAGAGCATACGTGTTTCAAACCTTCAAAAATAAAGATGCAACATTTTAGCTAAGTTAGTATAAACCATTGATTAGTCCCAAAAATACCTTTCACTATATTAGATGAACCAAGAAAACAATTTTTCAAACTTCAAGACACGTTAGAAAATGAATTAGTTACCTAATAACATAAACCATAAATTGTCTAAAAGTAAAAATCCTAATTTTATATTTCCATTTCATATTTCTCTTTAATACCTTTCCAACACAACAAAAACGGATTCGTTTCGAGTTCGGGAGCAAAATTTATGGCCTCCAAAAGATATGCTATGTAGATAGTTTTGTGTGTGTGCGCCATTCAGAGTGTATGTGTGCTCTTCAAGGTGCCTATGCTACGATTTGTGTATCTGTGCCTTTCTATGTAAGAAAAACACAGTGAGACTTGTACCTACGCATACAGAATTGTATGTGCACCCCCTTTCCTATAGATGGCTAAAAAACACGCGATTTTTCAAAAATATCAAAAATTTATCAATTTGGTTTGATTTTGGCAGCACTTCACCTCCTTTGATCCTACAAAGAGCAAAAAAATAAGTCAATTCTAATTAAATTAGATAAGAAACTTGATATTTATCCATTAATACAAGAAAGGTTAGTGAAACCAAAAACATGAAACTAATCTAAAAAAAAGTTTGAAAAACTAATCTAGAAAGCTTGAAACTAATCTAGAAAGATTGAAACTAATCTAGAAATATTTGAAACTAATCTAGAAATCTTTGAAACTAATCTAGAAATATTAAAACTAAGAAATAATTAGAAACTAAAACAAAAAGCTTCAAAGTGACTCAATTAATAGAGGATGGACTATGTGTCCCACCAAGCATGCCAAATGTGTACAAGGAAGAGTTGAAAAAGCTATGGAAATAGGTTAAAGAACCTCAAAATCTTTCCTAAACTCAACCATGCACCATAAGATAAGAGCTAAACAAGAGAAACTAACATGAAAGTATTATAACTTTTACAAAAACATTAAAAACTAACATGTATACTACTCTCTACTCCATGAAAACTTAATGAAAGTGAACCTAGTATAGATCCTAAGCAATAAAATTATGTGATTAGTTGTTTTCTCCCAAAAATAGTGAAGATATCTCTCCAAGTTTGCTACATGGCCAAGATTTAGATCTTCGCTTACTAACTATAATTGTAGTGGATGAATGTAAGATGGGGGAGCTCTTAGCAATGGAGTATGACCAAGATCCAAATGTTCTATAGCTTAAAGCTATCACAAATGGTTTCTAATGCCTTTCCAAAGTGCTTGAGAGAGGACTTGTGAGTAAAGTTGAATGGGTAGTCTTAACCTTGTACTTATAGTTTTCCAAATGGAAGAGTTTGGAATTCTTGTTCATGTGGGACTAAAGCTGAAAAAGAACTTTAGATTAGATTAGGATAAACATGCTTTAGGCTTAGTTAAACTAGGATTAGGCTAGTTAAACTTGATTAGCAAGTGATTATAGACTCATTGAGAGTTGAGAGGAGGTTGGTTAACCATTTCTGACTGATAGATAGCCTATGAAGCCAAGAGAAGTGGTCTAGAGATAACTAGGAAGGTTCTGAATGGTCGAAAGGAGGAATGTTTATCTAATAAGAGAGATATTATACAAATTAGATGATTTATAGGAGGAATACGACCAATAAGGTGTCATAAATGGGCATTCAAGAATGGAGCGAAGAATGGGGAATTAACGTAGTATCGTTAATCGGTTGAATTGGATGAAATGCTAAGCGTAAGCATATTTTAGGTGTCTACACATAAAAACACCTCATAATGAGAAAATATTTATATAACTGATAATATATATTAATTATTTTTCCAAAACATTTTTAATCATCTCAAAACTCCACCTATCGCTTTAGACATAATCATTTCAACAAACCCTTCTTTTTAAGGCCAAAAAATTGCACTTTGTCTAGTCAACGTGAATGGAACTCATTTTACCATGTACCTACATGAACATGTCATAAAACATCCATGGAAATAAATAAAATCTCACATACATTCCATAACATTAATTTAGCACATACCTCTCTTGGAAAATCTTGTTTATAAATATTATTCTTCAGAAACTGACATGTTTGAGTGGGACCCGCTCATCACCATGACCAAAACCATACATTTATGGAATTCTATAAGATTCCTCTACATCGTAAAATAATCAATTTTTATGAATCAATAAAAACATGATCAATATACCTCTTCATCTGCAAGCTTCTCTTAGCTAGGGTTTAACTAGGGTTTTATACCACTTTATCTTCTTAATGTTTGTTCATAAAATCCTGACAATGAAATGACCTAATTATTTTTTTCAAACCTTATAAACTCACCATAGAAATATATTTGAAAGCCACAAGTTCCCATATAAATTTCACACTTTAGAGTGAGCATCGGAAGTGCCAAATCGAGCTGTAATTTCACTAGATTTTGGCATTGTCTCACAGTCATAAAATGCAAAATAGGCCTCATGGAAATCTGAAATTTTCCCAAAGAACCATGAAACTTAAAAATAACATAGATAATGATCATAATGTCATCAAAATACCTAAACCTCTCTATCCTATCTCATTTTCATAGCCTCACCTTAGGGTTTTGCACTGTAGAAGCTAGGGTTAACTAAAAGAATGTTATAATTCATTATGAAATAACTTTAAATGACTTAAAAATACCTGGTATATGATGATAAACCTATAAACATGAAACCATAAAATCATGTAACTCAAAAAAGGAATCTCACACCTCCAAACAACCATACCTACTCTTGATGAGCCCCTAAAACATAGCCAATCACTTGTATTTGTGCCATGCCACTACTGTGAGTGTCTAAACACACTCCAAACCTACTATCAATGATGTTAAAATGATTCTCAAGCAACGAAAAATCTCCTATCTCCATGCCACATCACCCAGGAACCTAGATAGGTTTACAAGAGCACACAATCCTCACTGAATCTCATTGTATTACCATAAACACATCTAGATTAGTATGTCAACATCATATACATCGTCATATGACCCTAGTATATCATCTAATTTTTCATGAATTTTTTTTTGTATAAATTGCAATACCTAACAGGACCACTGGCCAACACACCCCATGGTATTAGGCAGTTTACATTCAATAATGTGACCCTCCCCATACCCAACGAGGGAATTATCCCCATGACCACTGATGAAAATCAATAATATACACTCCAAAAAATTATTTAACTAGCAGGCAATAATGTGTCTTTTGTACTTATCAACTAAACCATCTCTAAAATAATGGATTTGATAAATCCACTTACATTGAACTAGTTATCATTCTTATGATGGTTCGAATAAATCCTAAGTGTGGTTTATCATTTTTGAAATATACTACTTTTCTATATTTTTGTTCCGTTATTGTCTTGCTATGTAATTATTGAAGGCATGTGTATAATATAGAAGATTATGCAAGAATGATATTTGTTAACTGATATTTAGATATATAAGTATCATTGTAGACACACATTAACCATGTTACCTACTACAATGTAGTGTTTATCTATCAAGGAATATTTGGAGATGTTGTAACAACTTCGGAGATTCCCCTTTCATAGTATCATGTTCCTAAATATGAAGCAAGGAGATGCCATGAGTAATTGATAAATTTATTAACATATTAAAGAATACGTAGGCTTCTAGGAGAAATTTTTTTCATCAGCCTAAACATCTCTTTGAAATAGAATCTCATAGGTAGATATATCAAACAACATGTAGGCCTTCAACTCTTCATAATTTCCAACAATGAGAAAAGGTACATCTTTATGAGTTTCATCAAGAATGCATGGAAAATATTGAAAATAAAGGACTCAAAAGTAAGAAGCAATTTATTTATCTTTGCTTCATGTTTCTTCAAGAGTAAAAAATTTCTCTATTTTTTGAGGGATTCTACGACCTTGAAGAAGTTCAAAATAATATTATTAAAATATATAAAGAATATACAGAATGACATTAGTTATGCCATCCTACATTTCTATTATGCTTTATCCAAAAACTTCAAAAGATGACAAGTCCCCAAATAAATATTTGTAGTAGAAATCTTTGAAAGAGTAGTTAATTTTTAATATGACTTATTTGTATGATAGTTTGAAAATATTTTAAAATCATGTTTTTGTAAAAATTATGCAGTCTTATAGAGTGAACAACAAATAAACACAAAATAAAATAAATAATAAAAATAGTGTATTCACTAAAATCAGCACTACTATGTGTAATCTGTATTAATTCATTCATTTTCACAAAGCTTTGGCTATTTACATTATTACATGTGCATACAATACTATTATTCATCTACCTTCAAATTCTGCTCTTCACATACAAGAATTACAATTTCTTCTCTTGTATTAAAAAAATCTTGTAAAAACAACAACTTACAACTCTAGAACAAAGCTTCACATAAATAAACTACAGTCTAGACACTAACCCATGTTCTACATGATTTAAAACAAACTTATTTTGTTTTATTTAATTAATAAAAATAAGATTGAATTTAAAAAGTATGAAATGCATGCTAAAGCGAAAATTATATTTACAAAATCCTACGTGATAAATTACATGCATATTTCAAACACCCCCCTTAATTTCAACCTTTTAGTTTTCATTATTTAGAGCTTAGTTTGAATTTCTAGATCTACAATATTCAAGATCACAAAATCCCAAACAACATTGTAAATATTCAAAATATTCCTTTGCGAAAGCCTTTGTAAAAATATCAGCAAACTGATCTTCAGATATAAACAATTTAAGACAAATTTCTTTGGTGTTTACCAACTCCCTTATAAAACAATAGATCATATAAATATGCTTGTTCCTGTTGTGAAAAAAAATTACTTTTGAACATTTCTATTTCTGATTTGTTGTCACAAAAAATCTGCGTAGCCTCGTCTTGATACTACCTCAAATTTCTGAACACTCATCTCATCCACACATCTTGACATGATCCTCTTATTGCTTCTTCATATTCTTCCTTTGATGAATATAACATGGAAATTTGAATATTATTTTATTCCCATGAAACAAATTCTTTTCCCATGTAAAAATTATAGTTGGATGTGATTTTCTTATCATTTATATTACTGACACTGTCGTTATCTATATAACCAATGAGTTTGAACTCATCTGAAGTTGAATATAGAGTTCCTTGATTCTTTCTTGCACACACATACCTAAAAATTATTTTTCCATCTTGCCAATGTGAATCTTTTAAATATTCTATGAACCTTGATGTGAGGCTCACACCATACCTAATGGCAAGTCTTTTGGTCATCAAATACATGATACTTCCCATTAACCTTTTTTAAAAAATTATATCCACAAATGATTCATTATCCTCTTTTATTAACTTCAAACCTACTACAATTGGTGTTGGTAGTGGCTTACAATTAAACATCTTAAATATCTTCAAAGCACTTGTTGCATAATTTTATTGTGAGATAAAAGCATCATCTTCCGATTGTTGAAATTCAATGCTCTAAAAGTAATGCATAAGACCTAGATATTTCATCTCAAATTCCCTCTTCATGGCTGATTTGAATGAATCTATAGATAGATTTCTAGTAATGATTAAATAATCTACGTATAATCAAAAATCATGATCTTACCTTTCTCATTTGTCTTAGTGTATAGAGTAGGATCATGATACTGCTATGAAAATTATTTTTAATAAATTAAGAATCAATTATATTGTACCATGCTCTAGCTGTTTGTTTGAGACCATAAAGTGTTTTTCTCAACTTGTATACATTTCCTTCATGAAATTCAATTTCATAACCTTTTAGCTGATTCACATAAACTTCCTCCACAATAAAACCATTCTAGAATGCTAATTTACATCAATATGATAAATAGGACATTTTTTTAGAAGTAATTGCTAAAATCATTCTTACCATGTCCAAACATGCTACTCGTACAAGCATTTCCTTGTAATAAACTACATGTTGCTGTGTAAAACCTCTTGCAACTATCCTTCAATTATATCTATTTACTTTTCCATCAGCATTGTACTTAGTCTTACAGACCCACTTCACTCCTATCACTTCCTTTCCTTTTCTAAGATCTTCTAACTCCCATGTCTGATTCTTTTCTATAGCATCTATCTCAACATCCATAACATGACCGCACACTTCATTATTTATAGCCTCTTCAAAATATATAGTATACTAGATCTATAGCTTAATAAAATAATGCTAAAAATGAAAACGAATTAGTTGTATTAACATAATAAATCTCATTAAGACTTTTAGTTTTCCATTGCAAAAGGCTATCAGATGATGGACTATTTTTTAGTGAAGGATTTTCTTCTATTGTTCTTTGTGGTATCTCTTCCATGGCAGAAGATTGATGAAATATTGGATACCTCCTAGTTGTAGAAGGAGTAGTAGCTTGTACTACAACATGATATGCATGTCCAAGACTCGAAGAAGATACACTAGCTTGTAGTTCTAGAGTTTCATCCTTCATATCATCATGCAGTATAGCTACTATTATACTAAATGTTTTATCTATACTTTCATCGCATGATTCATTTTCAATAAATTGAACATCACTTTTGATCATAACCTTTCTAGTGACTGGATTAAACAACTTGTTTGCTTTTGTATTCTTTGAATATCTAACAAATATACACTTTTTGCTTTGTTTTATAACTTTTTCCTTATCCCATTAACAACATGTGCGTATGCCACACAACTAAAAATTATAAAATTAAAAACTTTGTGTTTCCTATTTTTATGAGGAACCATGTTCCTATCAAATTTTTTTGGACACCTGTTTAGAATATAAATAGCATTTGCTACTACTTTTTCCCAATACTCATTTTTAAGATGTTTTTCCTTCATCATAATTCTTTCCATTTCCACAATGGTTCAATTCTTCCTCTCTGCCACACCATTCTGTTGTGGTGTATACCTGGTGGTAAAATATTTGTGTATACCATGATATTTGTAAAAAAATACAAAAGTGTTGGAAACATACTCACCTCCTTTGTGTATCCTTAGAACATTGATGTAGTATCCACTTTGCTTCTCCACTAAATCCTTGAATTGCTGAAATATATCAAATGCATCTGATTTATGTCTCAAAATATACACACATTTCTTCCTTTTATAATCATGAATGAATGTCATAAAATATAAAAAACCTCCAATAGAATTTATTTGCATAGGTCCACACAAATATGAATCTATAATCTTTAGAGGTGCATTTTCTCTTACTGTTTTACCAACTGGGATACACTTTTTGTGTTAATTATGCAAAATACACCCTTCACATAATATTTCTAGTTTCTAAACAAAAGGAAAACCTTTTATCATATTTTTCCTTTATAATAGATTCAAACATATTAAATTAAAATTTCCGTACCTGATATGGCAAGGCCATGAGTCATCTTTCACAACTAACTGAAAAGATGATTTTTTTTCTTGAGTACATGACTCAACTATATTAGCATAGGAATCAACGCATGACTAATTTACCTTAGCATAATACTCATTAGGCTTAGCACATGACTCATTTAAAATAGTAAAGGACTCATTTTCTTGAGAGGAGGACTCAACATAGGAGTGATTTGGATTAGCACAGAACTGATATGGCTTAGCATAGGATTTGTCTACAAACTGAGTTGTTGATGCTATAAATAGAATTTATTTTCTTTGTTTTACTAGTTTTAATATCAAGGGAAACATTCTACTACTGCTCATATTGACTTTCACAAATAAGCAAGTGTTATGGGATTTGTAACCAATTATGAATTCATTGTCTTTAACATTAACTATGTGTCTTTTTTGTACAAATTGTCCAATACTCGTAAGACATTTCTTCAAACCTACAACAGATTAAACATCATGCATAATATTTTTCTCACAATTTTTAGTTAGAATGTTAACTGTTCCTTTTCCTTTTATAGAGACTGTATTGTTATTTCCAAGAGTAACATCACTCTTTATTGATTCATCTAAACTTTAAAATACATTTAAATTACCTGACATGTGATAACTGCAACCAGAATCTAAAACCATATATCACGTGGAATCTCTTCTCATTAATTACATTTACTACGTTATAGAGAAGGCATTGTTTCAACAATCCTTGTGCATGCAGTAAACATGGAGCTAGGAGTAGAGATTTCAACCATATTTTTATTCTACCTATCCTAATCATATTAATTTTTCTTGCAATCTTAAGTATAGTTCCCATACTTCTTGCAATAATGACACTATACATGACACGTATCTTGTCACTTACTATGACTGTGTTTTTGACTATGTCCTCTTCCACTTGAGTTTGATGAACCACTGTTGCGTCCTCTAGATAAAATTCTTCCTCTTCCTCTAGGGATGAACCTTCCTCTTCCACAAATACTTGTTCTCTGATATAAAAAATCTTGATCTACAACTGCATGTGATCTATTGACCCTTTGGTGATGATTTATCAGCAATGCATGTAACTCATCAATTCAAAACTGACTCAGATCCTTTGTTTCTTCAATAGAAACTACCAAAGGATAAAATTTCATAGACAAACTCCTAATAACTTTTTTAATAATCCTTTTGTCTTCAATATTTTCACCATGGGATTTAAACTAACTGAACATCCTAGGATCTAAATAAATTCATTTATGGTCAATGACCAATATTCGTAATTATTTTTGTTAAATTGCGGTATTTGCATACCTGATGTAGAAGCCATGACTTGCTATCAATTTAATACCCTGATGGAAAACAACGCTTTGATACCAATTTGTAGAAATTATGCAGTCTTATATAGCGAACACCATATAAACACAATAAAATAAATTATAAAAATAGAGTATTTAATAACATCAACACTATTGTGCATAATCTATATTAAATAATTCTCTATCACAGAGCTTTGGATCTTTATAATATGACATATGGGTACAACATTGTTATTTATCTACATTCAGCTTCTTCTCTTCACCTACAATAACCAATAATAACAAACTACAATCTAAAACAAAGCTTCCAAATAATAATTCCTCAAAATAAGACTCATCTAAACAATTATAAACTGCATTATGAAGCTAAACTTAGCTTTACAAAATCCTACAGGAAAAATTACATGCATATTTCCAACAGTGTTGAAGATGTATATGTTCTTCGTGCATTAAAAATAGACTCAAGATAATACCCATGATATCCGTGGTGGAGTGGAAAGTAAAAATAACATTTCGACTCACCTCAACTTGGATAATATCAAATGGCATGATAAAAAACAATACCCATGACATCCGTGGTGGACTAGAAATTAAAAATAACATTTTAATATTGTCCACTCAACTTGAATAATATCAACAGAATCAACCGTGTGGATAATCCAAGTGTTAAAGAATTAAAGACCACTGAATATGGATGGATCACCATCGTGGTGGAATATATAAGGCCCGTTTGAGATGCGCAGCTTTGGATCATTCTCTGAATTTTAGATAGAGAGAATATGTTTAATTGTGTAGAGCGGGTCATCCACAGGTGGAGAATCTTTTGGTTTTATAGTCATTATATGAGACAATTATGCATCAATCACATCATGGACAGCCATAAATAAACCAAATTGGAATTATTGTTGTGGGGAAGGTATCGAAAATGTCTCATTTTGACTGATATCTGACAAGATGTCAGGTTTGTTGTCTCCTTTATTTGTTCTTCTCTCTGTACTCTGCCTTTCCCTGCCATGCGGGTTCATCAAGACCAACAATATTTTTCCACTCTTAGGAAAATATCATGAGCGCTTTTATTGGCTATAAATGTCGAGCCAACATGCTTACCTCATCGTGGAAAATTAAAAACATTAAACCAATGTGCACATCGAATTTAACAGTTATATGTTTCGCTTTGCAGGGATGAATTCATGTTAATACTGAGTGGAATAAAGACAATGGATTTCCCCAAACCATTGACGATCATACATTGATTCGTTGCACTTAAAGTTGACGGTGCCTTGAAATTTTTACTAGATATTTCAGTTGGCGTGTGCCAGCATCTTATAGAACAGCTTCATCATGATGTACATACCCCCTAGGAGATTGTTAATATTTAATTAATTTGGATTATTAAAAATAGATTTTAGCAACCTTACCAACCCTAATCCAACACTCCTTAAGTTATCATCAATATCAGATTCAATTAATCTTTTAAGAATTTCCTTAACTTGAGATTTCTTTCAATGTTCATTTATTTGGCTTAACAAGCAGTAACCCAAAAATAGGACAACAACATTATAACTTCCATTTAATGTGACTTAACCATTCAAGGAAGTGTAACAACCACATAGGTTGTAACTTAGTAGACTTTGTTAAAATGAAGTCTACTGATTAATAATCATATCTTCTTTTTCGTTTGCATTCTTATGAGAGAGGAAGAGTCTTCCTCTTCATGGTTACGTGCTAGAGTTTATCACACCCTTTATATCATTTACAAATTCTATATTTTTTATTGTATGTTCATTACACATCACCTTACTATGTTGAATTGTTTAGATAAGAACACCAAATTCTGTAACTTATCTAGCTGAATCTTATTTAGGGAAATTAATCAAACTCCGTTTATCCTACTCATCAAGAATACACAATTAAGCATATAAATAATATGAAGAATATCAGCAAGATAAGATTCCATCTCTTTTATAAAAGTACAAGATAATTTACACAACCAATGCAAGTAAATTCTCAACTTTCAATTCATCTTTAAAACTTATACATTTACAAAAATTATGCATTTTAGGCATACTTCTTAACAACAACCTTCATTCTACAAAGAATATAACTTTTCTTTTTCAATACAACTCAAGAACGAATCAGAATTCTTCACAAAGAATCAAACTTAAATCAACCAATGCATCATATAAGTTTTTGCCTTATTTTATCATTTACGAAGTCCATCTGCAAAAGAATCTAGCATGAGTCAGTTCAATTAACTAAGCATGATAAGCACTAAGCCTTAAAACAAAGTGTATTCCACTAATTGTTCCAATAAAAACAACCCTACTTTAATGAACAATTAATATATCATACAATAAGCCTAAGTAATAACAATCATAAAAGAAGAACATTAATAAATCTGAATTCACTTCTAAGAGAGAAGAGCAGAAGATAATCCATAACATCTATCTTACAAATTATGGTTTAATTGATCCTATCAATTACCTTTAACAAAGAACATATCGTAAGATATCATTGTTCCCAATTCTACCATAATAGAATACAACACTTATCATTACTATAAGACAAAAGAAGTGTTTACAACATGGTTCTCATTAAGATGTTTCATCTAAATTTCAAGCAAAGAAGAAGAGAAACCATGTCACTATACCAAAACACATAACATCCTCAAAGTAGAAATAGGTTCATAACATGACTTAAACTGTTCCATTTAAAGGAAATCTTCCTTAAAATTCAACATTTCAGATATACATCAAGACAAAATCACATATAAATCCAAGGAGGTTTATAGGATCAAACATTCAACCAACAAGTTTAAATTTTCTGTTTAACATGACCAAATTAACTAATCCCTTTTTGTACATCATTTAAATCAATGATATGTACAAGAAGACTATTCATATTATTAAATCTCTATACTACAAGAGAACTTATAAAGAGAAAAGTTCAATCAAATGATCCTAATCCAACATTCTAGAAAAGGAAATTTTCAGAATAAGATTCAATCCTTACATCCTTCATTATTCTTAACAACAATTTTCCTTTTCTAAAACAAACAAACAAGTTCATACACGAGATCAACTAGGTAAGAAGAAAATGTACTGCAACTTTCCTTAGAAATATTTATCGTCAAAAGGTAGGAGTTCCCTTTTCAGTTTGGGATAATAAAACAGTGAAGTTCAAACACATCCCACAGTCCCTAATGAATCACAATTTATTTTATCTTTTAAAGACTCAAACATTCATTTATTGGAGCCAACAAGAAGTGTGAAACCCGAGTAGGAACTAACAACTCAGAATTACACATGAGTTCAGTCAAATAGAAAATTTCTTGCAATAATTTCAACATCTTAATACAAGAGCAAACAGATTGGGATTCCAAGAATAATTAATAATCAACAAGATATTCCAAACAAGATCTCCAAGAGAATACCCAACAACTTACTTAAACCATGCCTCAAGTTTTCTCCTTGCGCATGAAGTTTGCTTCAAAAGTGTTCTGAGTTCGAATGTTGATTAATCAAATAATAAACACAGTTTAAAGCCAAGACCCAATTGAACATATTTGTAATACAACCAGTTCAAGACTCAAAATATAATTCTGAGCACAATGTAAAACATAATATCCCACAAAGGATCAGGACCACTCAAGTGAGTGTACATAAGTTCAGGGAAAAAACATGTTCCTTTCTTAGTTTACATCTAAGACAGAGAACACCCAAAAATACAGAACATAACCGATATCCAGTTCAGGTTACAATTTCCAAGAACAAATTAATAAATTAATTGTATAATATTACATCAAAAAATCTCAAACATGAGTTCAATATACACCAACACCTTAATACTAGGCAATATATAATGCAAATACTTATAACATATAGCTCCCATTACCATTTTACAACTAATAAAAATCCCTAATCCCAACTCTAAGGAATGTAGGTTCACACATAAGAGTTTAGAATCATACCAATAATAAAATATGAGTGCCATGAATATTATAGACTTCCAAACAGTCCAGATTATTCAAGAAAATAAAACACAAGCACCAAGCTAATTACGGACTTCAATAACAATCCAAATTATCCAAGAATCAAAACATGATTCCAAAGTAACAAGAATCCCTATCAACAGTTCACATCGAACATGAAACCAAGAACAAGTTCCAAATAGGAGTATGAGCCCGAATACAAGTTCTAGCTAAACACGAGCTAAATACTAGTTCAAGATAAACACGAGCTCTATATAAGTTCCAAATCAAAAAAACACGAAATTCCATAATAATAGGTGGGCTCTATATAAGTTCCAAATCAAAAAAACACGAAATTCCATAATAATAGGTGGAACTCAAGGTTCCCAATTAACTCAGCATAGTATTCATTAGCAACAAAGGTTATCTAAAATAGAACCCATCAATTACCAGTTCAAAAAATCCCAAGCAGGGTTATAGAATACGTTTTAGAATGCATATTTCATGTATTAAAACAAAGACAATGTACATTTCCAATAGAACCACATTTACCATGGATTCAAAACCAAGAACACATGATTTATTAAACCCAGTAAGCAAATAACCAGCTAAAATATGCAGTCTACAAATCTCAACAGAGTAGAGTTATTTTTATGAAAACATTTAGAAGAAAGCAAGAGATCTTAATGGTTAGAGCCTATCATGCCTGATAGTGCTTCTGCCAAATCGAAGGAGACCTCCAGCCGAGATCACAACTTCTCCTCTTCTCCACAAAAGATCAAACAACCATATTATTTTTCCACAATGCCTCTTATTCATTCCACGAAACAAAAATAGATCCAAGACTTCAAAAATATCCATTAAGTGCAGTTTAATTTACTGGTTCAAAAAACCAGAGAGCAAGCAGAGCAAAAATCCTGAAATATGCAAAGTGAAACAACCCCAGACAAATCTGCTTGCATGCCTTCCAAGACGGTTTGTGCACGAAAACTGAAACTAATAAAATTCATTAATTACAAATTTTCCGCCTATAATTCCTTACCACCACCTTCCAATTCTATCGAATGCCAAATAAAAATTAACATGCAATTCCATTTTAGTGATACTTCAACATAAGCCTCCGCCAAGTCAACTAGCCCCTGCAAAAACTGACAGTACCGCATGCATTAAAAACCTTATCAATAACATAAGAGCCTTAGGAACCGTCACCCACAATGCATGAGACCACCTAATTCCCCTTTCATACCCATTAGTTTAGGATAAATCAAATTGCTTAGGTTAGACCTTAGGTAGTTTAAAATATATACCTTAGGATATAACTCTAACAACAAATTAACACCATAGGTCTTAGCACATAGCCTCAGGTAGTTTCCACATAGGTTAGATTAATTCACAACACTATAGTTTTAGGCATTTAGGTTATATCATCATAAAACCTTATTGTATTAGGTTCTAGGTTAATTTTAATAGCCTAATAACCTTTCCAAATCTTATAGCACCGAGCTTAGGATAGGATGCCAATCAATCAACAAAGAAGAATATGAAGCTTTAGATTAGAATAAGAATTCTATTAAGTGACATACCTTAGGTAGTAAATATTTTTACCTAGCTTAGGATTCCGTAGGATAGTCCTTTTTAGGATCCTGAATCTTTCCTATGCTGTGAACAGGGTGTATTTCCATTTACATCAACAATGACCTGCCATGGTTGATCTCCAAAGACCCAAGAAAAAATACCACTAAATGGATACACGTTCATACAAAAATCAAATAACTTGTAACTACAAAGTTAAGTCCAATATGTCTCTTAATTCATGGAATGTCAATTTACCATTCCTTCAATCTGAACATATTTAAAACATTCCTTAGATCATTGAAATTGATCCAAGGATGAGTCAGATAAATAGATAAGTTTACAACTCTGAAATCAGATCGCAACTCACCTATAAGAAGTGAAAAATGGATTTAAGGAAGCCATTCCAATTCAGTCAAAGGATCTTAAGAATAGAAATTATTTATCCCTATTAAGCATGATCTCAAACAATCAAAATAACATATCTTTATAAGGAAAAATCACATGTCAACACTTGAAATGCAAAGGAGGAGAATAAAAACTTTCAAGGGTGTTACACGGGTAGTAGGCCTTATGTTGGGTGTGGGAGAAGGGTTTATGGGACCATTGAGGAGGGAAAAGGTCATTTTGTGAGGCATTAATTTGGTGGGAGTGTGAATTGGATTTTCACCTATGGGGAATGAAAAGGAAATCATGGTTATTTTGTTGCATACTTGCAAGGGAGAGATAAGGATTTTGCATTGATTGTTTTGTGCACTTGGAGGATTAGGGTGAGACTCCCACTTAACTTGGGAGGCATAAGGAGGTGTTTTCTATATCCCTTGCTCCATTTGGTTTGGGTATTCAAACCTTTTTGTTTTTGAAAAAGTTGAAATCTTGTTGAATATGTCTTTTGATTGTGTTGAATGTGTTGATTGTATGTTGTTTGTGGAAGCCATATTTGTTAAAAGTTTTCAAAAGTTTCTCAAAATTCCTCATGGTTATTTGGTTGGGGTTTGGGGGTAATTAAGGGGATCGCTTCTCCTCTTAATGGATTTAAGTTTTGGAGAAGAGCTTTTCCTACTCCCCCTTCCTTGTATTGTGATCCTTTTTTTGATAAGTTTGAAGAAAGCAAGACTTGGAGCTACCTTTGGAGAATACTTGATAATTGAGGACTTGCATTTTGGCCTTGTCAGAAGTCTTCATTTTGTAACTTGTTCATGTAATTATTCCCACTTTGAGTGCAAGATGGTATATTTGTGTGCTTGAGATGATGTTGTATCTTCATTTGGAAATCCACATAAATTGTAATCTTTTCTAAAATTATTTGTTTTAGAAATATGCATTTGGAAATGTGCTAGTTTTGTAGTAAGGAACTTGATGTTGTATTGATATGGAAATGCATCTCTCTTGAAATTATGTTGTTTCATTATCTCAAATATGTGATATTGTTCATTGTAAACTAAATATTGAGAACCTTTTTACATTTCACTTGTTGTTTGGAATGGTTGAAATTTAGTTGGTGAATGGAAGTAGATGGATATTGTTTTATTGGAAGAAAAACAATTTGAAAATGGTAAATTTATAGTTATAGTCATTGTTGAGTTGTAGGAAGGAAATAGTTGTTAAAGATTGTTAGAATGAGTTGTGTAACAGATCTTGTCAATACCTCAACTTATCCCTATATAAAAATAAACAAAAAAAATATTACATATACTATTATAAGAGGAAAAAGTGCATTTATTTTCCTACTTAAAATATAATTATGTTCGAGCAAAATATATAAGAATGTTTTTTTTTTCAAGTTTCCTTTATAAATAAAAAAATGTAATGTAGTTGAATTTATCAAAAAAAGAGGAATTTTAAATAAAATTTGATTTTTTTTATATTATTAATACAGTAATATTTTTACAATTTAAATATAATAATGAAAAAGTTATAATATTAATAATATATATATGCTTAATAGTATTATTATTATGATTAATAAATATTACGATTATTACTATTAACATTAAAGTATTTATTAATATATATAATATTCTAAACTTTGTAAAATAAAATATTATATATATATATATATATATATATATATATTTATATATATATTTATAATAATGTTTTGTTGCCTAAATAGCCCATGCGGCCACCATTGGTGATTTGTATAAAATTAAAAATAGGGGGGGTGGTCATTGACCGCACCCGCCACCCCATTTAAATATGGGAAGGGGGGTGGGGTCGGTGAACCTCCCCCCAAAAACTTTCACATATGTAAATTATACAAGCCACATTGTATTACATACAGTCAACCGAGAATATAATGCAACAGGACGTGAATACCTTGCATCGCATTTCCTTTTCATTTTGTCAAAACATATATACAATATATATATATATATATATATATATATATATATATATATACACACCATTTTTTTCTTTAGTTATTATTAAATACGGATTCTTGGGTATTTAAGTATTTAAAGAAATTAGAGTGTGTGTATATATGTATATATATATATATATATATATATTCATATATTTGGAGATATATAAATATGTATATGTGCTCACAATGAGTGTTTTCTCAAAAGAAAAAAGAGTAACTTATTTTCAAAACAATAAAAATATAAGAGTTTTTGGGCAAATGCCAAATACCCAAATGAGTATTTTTATTAAATCAAGCTTACAACAATAATGAATATTAAAAACCCTAGAATAGTCAATAAAAATAAAAATGAAATAGATTTGGGATGTGTGTATCCATCCCCAAGCTCCATCCTCCTCTTAAGTGGCTTCCTTCTCTTCCTCATTCCCTTAACCTGCAAAAATAAAATAAACAAATAAGTCAAATGAAAAGAATAGAAGAAACTCTCCATAGAGATTAGGGTTGGTTGAAACCTACTAGATCCAATGGCCTAGATTGGATTCATCCAATTGCCAAGATTGTCCCCTACAAATGTTAGGTGGGAGTTAGGTGAGATCATCATTTGATCACATGGGTCATTTTTTAACGGGGCCACTTTAGTGGTGTAGGGATTAATTTAGTTTTATAACATTTAATTAGATGGTATTTTATTTTATAAAATCTCCCTTGAACCTTGTAATTAACTAATTCAAACGTACACTTTTCTAGCTAAGTAATATTCATTGTAGGAATTTAATTTAATAATATTGTGTAAATGGAAGGACAAATTAGTCCTAGTATTTTTATAATAAATTATTGAATGACATTAGTAAAGACTTTATTAAAATAATTATGGATTATGGGAATGAAGTTTTAAAATTTATTGAAGGATTTATATTATTATTTTATTAATTTTTTGATGATCATTGTTAACCAAGGGTATAGCTAATCGTCGCTTTCATTCTTTAAAAAAAATGTATTCCATATTTTTTTCTATTATAAGCTTTGTTTCATTTTGGGTTTCGTGGGTGAAATTTGTGGGTGTTACACTTTAAATCAAAGTTGTGGGTTCAATGCTTGGACCCTGGGCACACCTGGAAAACATAAAACAAAAATAAATAAGCCTAGTGAAACTCTAAACCTAGTGTACACAACTATGCATAATGTTTTGAAACGTAGAAAATTTAGAAAACTAAAAATCAAACGAACTTAGATGATTATAAAATAACTCTCGCCTTAGTTTGTGAAGGAGGCGTGGAATAAACAAGGGGTTCCTACATGTGGACCAAGACCTACCACCCCCAGATTAGGCAGTAGTAGCTATTCTTCCTCATCTATTACAGACACTAAAGTATTTTAATGCCATTATGTGAGAAGGATCTTTAGGAGGGAGACCTAGTAGACAAGACAGAGAGCCATCTGTGAAGGTCTGTGCACCTTCATGTCACAGTGTAGAGGATAGGGAAGAGAGCTCCCACGTGGAGTTCATTAGGCATGAGTCACCTCCTAGGCACCACAAAGATATAGCTATAGGGAAAAAAGATAGGTCTAGGAGCCCTAGGTCGAGATATGGTCATGCAGGGGTACCTAGAGGCCAACACTTGACTCAAGCAGATCACATTAGAGAAATACTGAAGTTACACCCGCCTCATCTTACTTAATACACATGTGGATTTCAAGTCTAGGCATGGTTAGCTAGCTTGAGTGGATGCTTAAATTTATTCTCTTATTATAGCAAAAATAAATATCGTGTTCCCATCTACCTTCTGATAGACGGAGGAGTATAGTGGAGGACTGAAGAGAAGAATCTCCATGTAGATTCTGAGATAGTCACTTGAGATCTCTACGATGACTATTTCAAGAGGATATATATTTCAAGTAGGTTCTTTCACCAGCGGATCTATGAGTTTCATGATATGTGACAGGCCTCCATGACATTAGTAGAGTATGAGGGATGGTTTTTCAATCTACTTCAGTATGTAGACTACATCCAGGATGAGCAGGTTCAATTTCACAGGTTCATTAGGGGCCTGAAGTTGGACTTGGGTTGGGAATTGCACATTCATTTCCCGTAGACACTTTCAGAGGCCATGGGGAAGGCCTACATAGAATAAGAAACTAGGGGAAGACTCAGCAGGATTGTGACAGAGTGAGCAGCCATATACAGGACTTACATAATAGTATATCAAGGGGATCAACTCCTCCTCATGGTGGACACAATTCCGCATAGTCTTCCTTCCAGCCTCCTCCACCTCCTAAGTAATAGCATACTCGACCTCCCTTTTCAACTCCACAATGTCATGATGCTCATAGAGGGCATAGTATGGGATCTCTAGCTAGGGGGCCCAATAGGACACATGCTCCACCTCAAGAATAGTCGATAGGAGTATGTCCACCACAACACCCATATATATCTATGAAAGTATCATCACAGTCTTCATCACGTACTAATGGGCCACCTGGAGGACTATCGGCTTAGTGGAGAGGACGAGGTACTTGTTATGGATGCCGCTTGCATAGACACAAGTGGAGAGAGTGTCCTACGAACCGTGTTAATCATGGTAAGGTTCCAGTTTCTAAGCCTAATATTGGTGACATGGATAGGATCCGCAAGATATATGTAGCAGTCGAGAACCATAAGATAGAGCACCAGGGAACAATGATAGATACCACAGGTAACATTGGTGGTATTTCTATCCCTATTTTATTTGACTCAGGCTCATCAGATTCTTTCATTTATCCATCTTTAGTAGAGCATTGGAAGGATGGTGGAAGTTAGTTAGGGCCTTAACTGGGATGTGAAGATGGCTTCTAGAGCCAAGATCTCAGTGAACTCTTTAGTTAAGGAGTGTGTAGTGGACCTAGGAACCTTTACCACTAATTTGGATATTTGTATCCTTCCATTGGGTTTGTATGGAGTTATCTTGGGCATGGATTGGTTATCTATGCACAAAAATAGAGTTAATTACCACATTAAGTTTATATCTTGTGAAAATAATTTAGGAGTGGAATCAGTGACTGTTAGAGTCAGGATACCCATCTCTTTTTACACTATTACTGCTATGCAACTGAAGTGGTGTGTACGATGGGGTTGTCCATTATATGCTATTACAGTTAGTCATAGGTCACATGATGGGGATAGTGGAATTTTTTTTTATGGTAAACCCATTTTTTAGGATTTTTCTGATGTATTTCCTAGTGAACTTTCAGGGATACCTCCCCCATGTGAGATCAATTTTCACATTGACCTTATTCCAAGAGTGAAACCTATCTCATGCGCTCCTTATAGGATTACCAAACCTGAGCTATGTGAGCTCAAGTTGTAGCTAGAGGGCCTTCTTGAGAATGTCCTAATCCATCCTAGTGTATCCCCTTGTGGTGTACCAGTGATTTTTGTGAAGAAGAAGGATGGATCCTTGCAGTTATGTGTGGACTATCATCATTTGAAAAAATTAATGATCAAGAATTGCTACCCCCTTCCTCACATCGATGATTTATTTGAATAGATGATGGTGGCCACTTTGTTTTCTAAGTTTGATCTAAAGTTAGGATGCCATCAGCTCAGGATTTCATAGGAA
Source organism: Taxus chinensis (assembly GCA_019776745.2). Taxonomy (NCBI): domain Eukaryota; kingdom Viridiplantae; phylum Streptophyta; class Pinopsida; order Cupressales; family Taxaceae; genus Taxus; species Taxus chinensis. The sequence goes on along the minus strand of CM034148.1, from coordinate 301,338,716 downwards.
TATATTCATAGGAAAACTTTCTGTAAGATATATGGCCACTATGAGATCACAGTTGTTCCATTCGCTCTGACAAATGCCCCTATAGTGTTCATGATTTTGATGAATGGGGTGTTCAGGAATTTTTTAGAACACTTTTCCCTCGTGTTCCTAGATGAAATTTTTATATTCTCTCCAATGCATGGGGAGCATGAGGAGCACCTTCATCATGTTCTATAGTGTCTTCGTGAGAATCATCTTTATGGGAACATTGAGAAATGTGCATTCTTCCGGTCAGAGGTACATTATTTGGCTCATACCATTTTTGGGGAAAGTATCACAGTCAATCCTTCCAATATTAGAGCCATTATAGATTAGTCAACACCTACTAGTGTGACCGAGGTGCATTGTTTCAAGGGGTTGGAAAGGTACTACAAGATATTTCTGCAGTACTTTTCTTAGGTTGCGCACCCCATAACTTACCTTAAGAAGAAATGGAATAAGTTCATCTAGTAAGTTAGATGTGTGCATGCCTTTAGGAAACTGAAGGAATAACTTACGACAACACCCATTCTTGCAATGCCAGATCCACAGGGAGAGTTCTTCATCTGCACGGATGCTTGTTTGGTAGGATTAGGTGGTGTATTGATGGAAGATGGAAGATTTGTAGCATTTCAGTCTTGAAAGCTCTAGGATTACGATCTCATTTATATGACTCATGACCTTGAGCTTGCATCAGGTTCAAGTGAGACATTTATTTCTTGGCCAGAGATTTATACTCAAGACTGATCACTTGAGTCTTTGTCACCTCTTCATGCAACACAATATTAATGATCGTCAACGGCATGGGATGGAGCTACTTTGTGCTTATGATATGGGGATAGATCATGGGAAGGGGAAGGAGTATGTGGTTGCAAATTCCCCTAGTAGATGGAGACATTTTTTAAGGCTACTTCATTGGGTACAGAATTATGAAGTAAGATTTTATAATAGCTTCGACATGACAACTTCTACCTTGCAGCTAGATTAGAGATTGAGTCTCAGAGACCCCTTGAGGGGAAGTTTGATTTTTTTTCATTAAAGGAAAATGGTCTTCTTAGACACAGAGGCTGGATCTATGTTTTGAGAGATGGAGGTTTGAGACAGAATATCTTTACAGAAGCTCACCTTGCCCCCTATAAATCCCATCAAAGGGTGAAGAAGATGCATGCCATATTGAGACAATTTTACCATTTGAGAGGTCTATGGATATATGTAATTTATTTTTTGTTGTGATATTTAGAGTGTCAGAGGGTGAGGCCAAGCATCATCATCCAGCTAGCCTTCTCTAGTAGAGCATTGGAAGGATGGTGGAAGTTAGTAAGTGCCTTAATTGGGATGTGAATATGGATTCTAGAGCTAAGATCTCAGTGAACTCCTTAGTCAAGGAGTGTGTAGTGGACCTAGGACATTTTACCACTAATTTGGATATTTTTATCCTTCCCTTGGGTTCGTATGGAGTTATCTTGGGCATGGATTGGTTATCTATGCAAAAAGATTGAGTTGATTACTACAGTAAGATTATATCTTGTGAAAATAATTTACTAGTGGAATCAGTGACTGTTAGAGTCAGGATACCCATCTTTATTTACACTATTACTACTATGCAGCTGAAGTGGTGTGTATGATGGGGTTGTCTGTTGTATGCTATTATAGTTAGTGATAGGTCACAAGATGGGGATAGTGGAATTTTTATTGATAATAAACCCATTTTTCAAGAGTTTTCTTATGTATTTTGTAGTGACTTGTTAGGGATGCCTCCCCCATGTGAGATCAATTTTCACATTGACCTTGTTCCAAGAGTGAAACCTATCTCATGCGCTCCTTGTAGGATTTACCAAACCTGAGCTATGTGAGCTCAAGTTGTAGCTAGAGGGGCTTCTGGAAAAAGTCCTAATCCATCCTTATGTATCCCCTTGGGGTTTACCGGTGATTTTTGTGAAGAAGAAGGTCGAATCTTTGCGGTTATGTGTGGAATATCATCATTTGAAAAAAATAATGATCAAGAATCGTTACCCCCTTCCTCACATTGATGATTTATTTAATAAGATGAAGGTGGCCACTTTGTTTTCTAAGTTTGATCTAAAGTTAGGATACGATCAACTCAAGATTGCATAGGAATATATTCAGAGGACAAATTTCCGTAATGATATATGGCCACTATGAGATCACAGTTGTTCCATTTCGGTCTGAAAAATGCCCCTATAGTGTTTATGAGTTTGATTAATGGGGTGTTCAGGATTTTTTTTTTATAACACTTTTCCCTGATGTTCCTAGATGAAATTTTTATATTCTCTCATATGCATGGGGAGCACAAGGAGAACCTTCTTCATGTTCTACAGTATCTTCATGAGTAGCATCTTTATGAGAACCTTGAGAAGTGTGCATTCTTCTAGTCAGAGGTGCAGTATTTGGCTTATATAATTTTTGGGGAAGGTATCACAGTCTATCCTTCCAATATTAGATCCATTATGGATTTTCCAGCACCTGCTAGTGTGACCGGGGTGAGAAGTTTCATGGGGTTGGAAGGGTGCTATATGATATTTCTTCAGTACTTTTCTCAGGTTGCGCACCCCATAACATACCTTGAGCAGAAAGGGAAGAAGTTCATCTAGTAAGATAGATGTGAGCATGCCTTCAAGAAACTAAAGGAATACCTTACAACAAAACCCATTCTTGCAGTGCCATATCCACAAGGAGAGTTCTTCATCTGCACAGATGCTTATTTGGCAAGATTAGGTGGTGTATTGATGGAAGATGAAATATTTGTAGCATTTGAGTGTCGAAAAATCTAGGATTACAATCTCAATTTTCTAACTCATGACCTTGACTTTACATTAGGTTCGAGTGAGACATCTACTTCTTGGCCATAGATTTTATACTAAGGACTGATCAATTGACTCTTTCTTACCTCTTCAGGACAACCCAATCTGAAGGATTGTCAGCAGCGTGGGATGGAGTTACTTTTTGAGTACAATATGGGGATAGAGCATGGGAAGAGGAAGGAGTATGTGGTTGAAAAATTCCCCTAATAGATGGAGACATTTTTTTATGGGTACTTCATTGGCTACAAATTTTGCGAAGCAAGATTTTATAACAGCTTCAATATGACAACTTCTACCCTTGTAGCAAGATTAGAGATTAAGTATGAGAAACCCCCTTGAGTGGAAGTTTTGATTGTTTTTTCATTAGAGAAAAATGGTATTCCCAGACACAGAGGTTGGATTTATGTTTTTATAGATGGAGGTTTGAGAAAAAATATCTTTACGGAGGCTCACCTTGCACCCTATTTAGCCCATCCAAGGGTGAAGAACATGCATGCCATATTGAGACAATTTTACCATTTGAGAGGTCTATGGATATATGTAACTCAATTTTTGTTGCGCTATTTAGAGTGTTAGAGGGAGAAGAACGAGCATCATCATCCAGCTGGCCTTCTCTACCGGCATGCCATACCAGAGTGGAAATGAGACACCATTTCCATCGATTTCATAGTAGGGCTATTGAGGTTGAGATACCACCAGGATGCCATCATGTTCATGGTCGATAGATTCAAAAAAGTGGCTAATTTTTCTCTAGTGAAGACCACCTATACAACTAGTGCAGTGGCACGAGTATAACTTGATGATATTTTCAAACTGCACGGTATTTCGTGGAATATTATTTGTGACCAAGATCCCCTATACACCACACATTTCTAGACTGTCATGTAGCATACCCTTGGGACGCATATCAAATTCACTACATCTTATCATCCAGAGATCGATAGAAAGACAAAGCGGGTGAATCAAATCTTAGAGGATATGTTGCGGATGTATGTCATGAACCGTCAATCTAGGTGGGAGGAGTACTTGTATTTAGTGGATTTTTCCTACAACAACATTTTTTAGAGTTTGATTGGCATGACTCCTTTTGAGGAATTGTATGAAAGATATTACACAACACCATTGATTTGGGATAGATTGGACGATAGGGTTTCTCTTGGGCTGACATTAGTACAGGATATGGAGTAATAGGTTGTCTTGATCTGACAAAGGCTATAATAGGCACAGGATAGGAAGAAGAATTATGCAGACTAGAGGAGGATAGATCGAATTTTTGAGGTTGGAACAAGGTGTTTCTTTGTGTCAGGACTCATAAGATTCCTATCCAATATGGAAAAGGCTCTAAATTAGATCCTACGTTTGTGGGTCCCTTCGAGATCTTAGAGCATATCGGTCCTTTGGCCTGTTATCTAGCATTGCCACCTAGTTTTTCTCGTGATGCACGATGTTTCTCATTTTTTTGTAATTAGGAGATATATTCCACATACGTCTAATGTTTTGGATGGGACTGCATTGCATGTGCAAGATTAGGGGCAGGTATCAGTGGATACCATGTGCATCATAAAACATAGGACTTTGGGCCTTCAAGGCCACGATATTGACCAAGTTCGGGTCTCGTGGGATAGGTACAATGAGACCACTGCCACATGGGAGGATGCCGCTATATTGTGAGCCAAGTTTCCTTATATATTCCAGTGACTTCTAGAAGGAAGTCAAGTCTAAGAGGAGGGTGATGTAGTGCCCAGTCCTCTTTGACACTATTTCACTTTGATGTTGATACTATTGGACTGATGCTTAGAATATGTGATTATGATACATTGATTAGTAGATGATAGATTATACTGATATTTATACTATTGACATTATGCAGTTTACATTTTATTATGATGCACTGGATGGTGATGATATAAAGTTGTATTTATTGAATTGTGATATTTTGATTTCTATAATAACATGTCATAATTTGGATGCATGACATATGTTGGATGTTTTTAATAGAATTACAATTTTATGAATGCCAAAATCAAATTAATTGTATGATGCTAGATGATAGAGTTTCTAATGTAAAATGATGATTATTGATTTAATTTGTATATTGTATCGATGTTGTTAATACGGCCAAAAGGACAGAGAAGTATTTTTTTTGTGTTGCAGGACATTTTATCCCATGCATCGAACTAGATAGGGGACCAACCACGGGAGGATGTCAGGTGTTAAAAAGCACATCCAAAAATTGACAACTTATGTAATGTATAGTGTGGTGTTTTGCATGCCTTGGTTAGAGGTTTCCCATTAGGGGGTGACCTCGCATGTGTGGCCATGGGGTGATATCTTTTCACTTTTTATTTTTAATTTTTCTATGTTCTTTATTTGTGTTTTATGTATTTAATTATTGAAGTTGTTATCACTTTATTAGCATTTAATAATGTTTCTTAATTAATATAAATATTTCTTATTCGGTTAACTAAATTTGCGATGTGACAAAATGTTAATTATGAGGTCAGGTTGTCCTTATTGTATGTGATATTTGTGTTGATTTGTGTGTGTTCTACACCACTCCAAATTCAAAATTCATATTTTGACTTGGGAGGCCTTCTTGGAGGTTTGTGGGACAAGCTAAACTTGTCCAATGCCTCTTAAATTTATCCAATAACCGTACCTATGGATTGGGGAGTTTATTTTAAAATTGTTTATCCCTTTTTTAGTGTAAAAGCGTGAAAATAATTGCACTTTCCTTCTACCTGAATGAATTTTCCTTTGAAAGCATGTTAAGAAAGTGTGTGAGCCATGTGGATTTTTCATATATCTTGCAGGTTCATTTATTATCTTTGAATGGGTGTGTTGGATTGAGTGTGGGAATAGAGGTGATGCGCCAAAATTAGCAGGAGCTTAAAACGGTCATAACTTGTGCTCTGGGTGTCTGTTTGAGTCCTTTTTTTTTAAACCAAATGTTTTGATGGGACGAGTGCACTAGTAAGCTACCCTACTGGTTGGGGCAAGTTTTTGACACATTTTAGGGCACTAAATCTTCCATCTTGAGGCCAAAATGGAGGATTCAAGTTGTAGTTCAGGTTTTTCCTATTTTAGGGAATTAATTAATTTTAGTCTATTAGTGTCATTATGAGTTGGTAAGTTGGAAATTCCTCTAATTCAGGGATGTAGAATATGCGTGGAAATTTCTATGCCCATACGAATAAGTATGTGAACTGACTAAGAATAGCAAGTTCTAGTAAACTACTAAAAATAGTAATTTCCGCCACTTAGAGTAGATTTAGTAAAAGTTAGTTAGATTTTTCTTGGCAACTCGAGTTGGGAGTTGTTTTCCTATTTTTTAAACATTGTAATTCATGATTCAATAATGAAGAAGGATACATTTTTCTTTTGGAGTTCATATGACGAAGTTGACATCCTACATGGAGCAACCTCATCATACTCATATTCCATTTCTATTCATTGTTGAATTTTGTTGGAATTGGGGTTAATTGTTCATTTTTATTGTTGGGCACTTTTGGATTTCGATCTTGTGGAAATTTCTTGGAGTGTGCTTGGCTTTAATTGTCAAAGATTTCTGATTTTTTCTTGGAACTTGATTGAGAGGTAGGCTCTCCACCATTGTTATTTTTTTATTATTCTTTTTTGTATGAAATGTTGTCCTTTTTAGTTTTTTTTAAGTATTGTGAATGTGCTTGTGTGTTGGTTTGGTAGTAGGAATTAATGTTTCACCTAATTCTTAGACGTTTATAGGAATTTGAAAAAACAAATAAGGGTAGAAGGTTACAAGGAATACCTGTTGAGAATGGTTGAAGGTTTTTGCGTGTGTGTTGACTCCTCAATCCACAATTGACCGTGAGAGCTTCCTTTTGGCTGGGAGGAACTACTTGAAATAGAAAACAAGACCACCAGAAAGATTTAAACAGTATATGTAGTGGACTACCTAATGTATGCTAGATCCGGGAAGTGTGATACTTCCTAGACGACTGTCAATCCACCTTTTAAGACATTTAATGCGAGAAATAAAGTTAGTATTTTCCTACTATAGTTAATATGATTTGGGTATCTCATACAAAACACAATAAGCAAGATCTAATCTAACAGGCTAGGCTAGAATACGATCCGAGGGTCAAGTAAATGGTTATGGGTTTCTGCAGGTCTGATAGAGGGCTGAGGAAGGTCACAGGAAAATATGGGTAGCTCGGGAGAAGGTAGGTAGGTTGTTGTTCTGAGCGGTGTTGGTAGATACAAAGACTAATGTCAGTCTAGGGGTAACCGATGCTGGTTAAGGGTGACCGACGCCAATTACTGATAAAATAACATAGGGTCAAGAACAGAGGTCTAGGGGGGTTTTTCAAGTTGATAAGGAGTTGAGTGAGGTGTTTGTGAAGTCTAGGAGGGATATTAGGCCAGTGGATGGATCTAGTAGGTTTTAGGTGGAGCTGGAATGAGCTATAGGTTGAGTTGGAAAATGGTGGTATGTAGCCAATATAATGTAGGCTAACTGGTGCTGGTTAGGGTAAGCCATTGCCGGTTACTATGGGAAACTGGAAATACCAAAGAACAAGTTTTGGGTTCCCTTTGTGATTGCACAAAGGGATAGGTTGGTTGGAATGAGGTAATAGGTTGTTGGATGGGATTTTCTAGGTTTTGATGGGGGTATGAAGGGGTAAGTACAAGAGGAGTTCAATGGGTGTTTGAGAGAGAGGATAACATACAAGAGGGATGAACATACAGTAAGGAATCAAGCCAAATGAGTTGAGTAAAATGCTCTACTTACTTGGAATCTACTTTTGTATGCATGTGAGTGAGGAATGGATGTGTTGGGAGGAGATCAAATGTTGTGGAGGATCACCAAATGTTGAATAATTCTTGCATGGGTTGTATGTGCTCTCCTTCTTGCTTGGTTAGATTAGATCTATGCTAGGATGAGTGCTAGATGGTTGTTGGGTGAAAGTTGGACGTCTGTGCCAGAAAGAATGCTTGCTCTGGTTGCTTGCATGCGTGATCATGCTCTCATAATCTTCCAACCTTGAAAAATAAGGTTGCCAAAAGGGATTAAGGGTGACCAATGGTGGTTATGAGTTGATCGGCATCAGTTTAGGGGTAAGCGGCATCGGTTAAGGAAGGATTCCCTAAGTTAACTAAAAATAGGAGATCATGGCTATAACTGCTGCTAGATCTCTTTATTCCTCTGGACATGATCGGGAGTTACCATTTGTGTTTGTGGGAATGAGGTATAGGCATTGATTTCTAGGGTGGGGGTTAGGTCTTAGTTAGTTATGGAAACATACTAAGAATAGGCTTAGGGTGAGGTGGAGGGGTGGGTATTAATTTAATTAGGATAATTAAATAATAGATATGATGAGGATAGGGATTAATTTAATTAAATTAATATTAGTGTGGGGTGAAAGGGGTCATGGTTAGGTAAGTGTATTTAAGTTGATTAATTGACAAGGGACTAAGGGGAGTGTTACCTGATTTTGGTGTCTACATTTTTTCCCTTTTTGTTGCATAGCTTGTATTGGTAAGCGAGGCTGACAAAAATAAGATGTGGTTACCCCATGTGTGGGTGAAGGTGATCCCCCTCAAACCAGGAATTGATGAGGTGACAGGGTGAATCGGTGAGGGGTTTAATAAAAGTGGATGCGAAGGAGAATGGTGAACCATGGGGTAATAGGGTAAAGGTTAAATCAGGTAAACATGTAAATGGGCCAAGGTCAAAGGTAGTGGTAGTCAAATGCACACACATGTATAAACTGCAGCACAGTACTAGGTTGAAGAGCTTGTAAACTCTACATCATCTAAGGTTGATAGGGATATCCAAACAAGGTTGAAGTGATTCTGGTATCTAGGGTTTAGGATAGCATCAGGAAACACAATGTGGGTCAGGTGTAGGAACGTTTAGGTATGTTTTGGTACACCAAGGTTGGGTCAGGATATACATCATGACAATAAGAAAAGTAAGGTCACTAGGTCAAACAACACGGGTAATGATGTCGCAAGGTATAATGAGCACATTAGTTCAAAGGTCACAAATAGTGTTCTGGGTCTAGGTATATAGGTCACAACACGGGTAAGGCTGAGGCATGGGTAAAATAATGAGGCTCTAGATGATGATGAGGTGAGGTGGTAATTGCTGAGGGAAAGAGGAGAAAGTAAAGTGTTCAAGCTAGGTGTGGGTGAGGTAGAAAAGGATTTAGGCAGGCATATTAGGAGTAATGGTTAGTAAGAAGACTGTGCAAGATAACCTACATCAGTCAGGATTAACTAAGGTTGGTTTAGGATAATCGATAGTGGTCTACTAGGGCACACGGCCATCGTCGGTCAAGGAGAAACCATTGCCGGTCAAGTCGGGAGGGCTATAAAAAGAGAATAGTCTGCATTTTGGAAATTCATTTGTGATTTGTAAAAGAGGAGAAAATGACAAGAGAGGAAGAAAATGACTGAGTGCCTCAGAGATTTGAGTTAATGAGCCACATAGGTGGCAAGTGTGGATTGACTAGTGGGGTCATGAGAGCGGGGCGTTGGATTAAATTGGTTGGAGATTTAGAGGTCATTCAGTGATGGAGGAGGCAGGAGAAGGATTAGGTGGACCAATACAGTGGCTTGAGGTGCCACCACATCGATGACAGTGGGATGAGGTACGATCTAAATCCGATTGTTGTTTGGTTGGTGACATTGAGAGGAATTTGGGTTGGTGAGAAATGGGGTTGTGGGGGGAAAATGAAATTGTGAAAGTGGGACAAAAGGGAGTGGAACAGGAATGGGGAAGTGTAGGGGATAGGTAAAGGATGGTGGGGAGTGATTGAGGGGTTTGGGGGAGGAATGGGTGGGTAGGACGAGGAGTTTGGAGAGAAAGGGGGTTTGGGATCATGGTTGGTCACCGTGACAGTGACCGACGTCAGTTCCACTGTGGCCGATGTCGGTGGGTACAAACTGGTATTGGTCACAAGGGAGGTGACCGATTCCAGTTGTGGTTAGACTAGGTTCGGTCAATGATGACCGGCGCCGGTCCACACATGGATAAACACGGGAAAAAAAAGAGGTAAATTTAGTGGATATGGATAGATAGGCAAGGGTATGGATAGATATGTAAGGATATGGATAGATAGGTAAGGGTATGGATAGATATGTTTAGTTGTAAGGTCCAAGGTATATGTTTGGGTAAGTAGGTTAGGTCGGAATGTGGGGTCAAAGGGAAAGGTAAAAAGGTGAGGGTTTAGGGCGTGGGTGGATAGGTTTGGTGGAATTTGGGGTTAAAGGTAAAGGTAAATAGGTGAGGATTTTAGATATGGGTAATTTTTTAATGATGTGATCATTTTGTTTGATGCAGGTGAGAGATCAGTTACACATGAGGGATAAAGTACCACCACTACTGGTGGAAGTACGAGCGAGCACAATGTGTGAGGAGTGGCATCATGTGGTAGAGGTGGGCCTGATTGGGGTCAAACACTACCGACATGTAGTCTGGGAGGTGAGCTTGATGGTTGCCCTCATCGATAGATGGGACTCGGCAACCAATACCTTCCATCTGCTGATGGGTAAGCTCACGATCACCCTGGAGGATGTCTACATGATCTTACGGCTATCGATAGTGGGGATGCAGGTGTATTTAATCTCCTCAAAGGTGTTTGAGGAGTTATTGGCACCATTGTTTGATGAGGGTGTAGCTAACCTCAGGTTCCATAGCATGAGTATGAGCTATGGAGCGATGTACCGAGCCCGCCTGGAGGAGATGAGGCTGGTAGTATTATTGATGGAGGCAGTGTGTTGTTTTGCACTGCCAGATGCAGAGGGTGGATGGTTCTTGTGGTAAATGATGGGGGTGCTACATGACATGGTGGTAGACAGGACCCGATTTGCATGGACACCTGCATTTTTGGTGTAATTATATAGGGAGTTGTGGGCATATGGGCGGCTATGGTGGTTCAGCCTTTGTTGCACTTTTTTACTGCATTGTTGGGCCGATGAGCACATTGTATGTGTGCGGCTAGTGGGTATTCCCCAAGAAGATGCATTTAAGGGGATTTTGTTGCGGGTAGGGTACAGGCGATGGGTACCAGTGATGGGAGAGCACCAAGACATGAGGGCTACGCATGATGTAGCGTAATACAGGTGGTTACTGGAGGGATTTTCTGGAGTGGACATCATTTGGAGGCCATATGTGGGCTTCCCTTCATACTGGAGGATGGTAGAGGAGTTGGATGAGCTACAGATCTTTAGGTGGATAGAGGGGCAGCGGGCCGGGGAGCATGAGATGATACCTATAGACTGGGTCAGGCGACAGTTTGGGCTAGTACAGGATGTACCACCACCCTTCCCTCAGTACATGAGAGATGATTTGGAGAGGCCAATGTCTCCACCATGACCTATAGTGCCAACACGGTAGGAGGATCAGCCGGTAAATGGGAAGATAAATGATGTCGGGGGTGGCAGATGGATATAGACGGTGGTGGGCGACATAACTAAGAGTCGTACCACCAAGGCCAGAGTAGCCATATTTAGCTACCATCATAGTGCAGAGAGACGCCCTATAGGGGTAGGTGGCTACCCTAGTGACCTAGTTGGGGATCGTGTAGGGCTAGCTTATAGGGAAAGAGGCACATGTTCCCACGTTACAAGCACAGGTAGCCATTTTGTAGGAACAGGGAGGATAGGGACAGGGGGCGACACAGGGTGGAGGTGGAGGGGGTGGAGATGGGGAGGGTGGTGATGGATAGGGTGGTAATGGAGATGGGGTATAGGTAGATGCCCTATAGACGTACCTGTGATATATTTACAGGGCCAGCTGGCCATAGCGCAGGGATGGGTTACAAGTTTGTAGGGGCAACTGATAGGCACAGATAGTGGCCCTACTGGCCTAGATACAAGTACAGGTTCTAGGGCCGATGGTACTATCACAGGTTTAGGGACAGGTTCCCATTGTGCAAGCATGGGCAAGACATGGTCCCAGTGTATAGGTAGGAGAAGGGTAGAGTCAAAGGCCGATGACACCACCATAGACAGTACCAGCAGGACTTCTGAGAGATGCCCTAGGTGAGTTGAGATATTATCATGATCATCTATTGGAGGTCGGGATTTATGTCCAGTCATTTTTCGAGTACAGAGCCCATCAGGCCTCGAGTGAGAGGAGGAGCACCTGTACTCACATTGAGTAGAGTACAGGGGGACAACGAGCCCATGGAAAAGGTCACGATGAGACTACTAGTGCATGGAGGCTAGCTCTGGATACAGGGCCTTCAGGGGTTAGACCCCAACCATTGATGATAGCATGACACCCCACAAGGGCACATGGGGAGGAGGAGATAGGGGAGACTGATACAATAGATACTCAGCATGGAGATGTCTGATAACCTTGTGTCCTGCATTTTTGTAGATATTTGTATTATGGATATATACTGGCCTGTGTGCCAAAGATATTTTTTTGTTGTATTGTACATGATACTGGCTTGCATGCTGATGACATTTTATATTAGGTATCGGCCTGTGTGCCGATGATTTTGAGAGATGCACATTATTTTTATATCAGTGCATATTGTATGGATACACACGTATGTTTATATAATGAGATGGATGAGATTCTAATGATTAATTGGTGTTAAGAGATTTTTAATTTTGTTGTGATATGGATGGAAACTAGGTGAGTTAGGCACGATGGAGTCAGGTCATAGACATGATGGAGTCAGGTCATAGGCATGATGGAGTCAGGTTATAGGCATGGTGGAGTTAGGTCATAGGCATGGATCGAGTCAGGTTGATAGGCATGGATTGAGTTAGGTCATAGGCATGATGGAATCATGTTGATTTAGGCATGGATTGAGTCAGGTTAATAGGCATGGATGGAGTCAGGTTGATTTAGGCATGGATTGAGTCAGGTTGATAGGCATGATGGATTCAAGTCATAGGCATGATGGAGTCAGGTCATAGGCATGGTGGAGTCAGGTTGATTTAGGCATGGATTAAGTCAGGTTGATAGGCATGGATGTAAATTTCAATTCTTTGGTAATAAATGTTGATGTAAATGCATGTGATGGTGTAAAACGTTCAAATATTGGTTATGTATGAAAATGTGAAATAATTTAAGTGATAAAGGTTATGTGAACATGTGGTAAGCATATATAGTTTAATTCATGTGAACATGGTTCATATGGAAAGTTTTTGAATATGAATGGGAAAATCATGGTAGAATGGGGAAAATTGGTGAGGGTAAAGAGTGTTCGAGCTAACCTTCAAGGGCCCCATGCCCTGGAAGTGTTGCCTACATAGTCCTGGTGAAAAGGGACCTCAAGCTGATGTAGTTCTCCCATGAGCTAGGGAATAATATGAGGAGGTAGAAGAATGGGTTGTTAGGTTATGGGTATGTTTGATTCTAGGTCATAGGCATGATTAAGTTAAGGTCATTTAGGTTTGGGTGCATTAAGGGAAAATAGGTATGGGTGATTTTAAGTTGATTGTGGTGAAAGAAGTAAATTCTGAAGAGATAAACGTCGAGGGTTTAGTCCTGTATAGGATAATCAATAAGTAATGAAGAATCAAAAAGATAAGAGGAGGTGAGTTAGCCACCTGATTGGAAAGGATCATAATGGGTTGACCATATCTTAGGTAGGATGGTGAACGTAATACCCTTAAGACATTGCATGATTGATTATTCTAAAGGTGGATAATACTCACATGATTAGCAAATGTCACAGTTTCAGCAGGTCCCTTAAGATAGTATGAAATGAAGAGACAAAGGGGAAGGAGGTGAAGGTGATTAGGTCATATGGTAGGAAGTAGCATGCCTTTTGGAAAGAGGTCCAAGATCACAATAGGTGAATCCATGTTGAAAAATTTGACTTTTTCCTTTTCATGATTTTTTTTTAAATAGATTGATCAATGCGAGAAGTATATACGGGATGAATATATGTCTCCTTGAGATCTTCACAAAGCTGATCGAAGCGGGAAGCTTCCGAATATTTTATTTTGAGAGAATAGTCCTCTTTGTAGGATGGAATATAGATAGCCTTGTGAGCTATTTATAGCTTTCCTTCGAGGGAACAGTCTATTTATAGCGGAAAATTACAGCGAAAGATGTCCTTTAGATGGAGTCAAGGAGTTGATCCCTTTATTTTTAGAAATTATTTTGGGATTTTAAGTCATTGACAAGACTATACCAAAACAGTTGGTTCTTTTTTAGAAGGCAAGGGCGAACGACCATGGGATCTCATTGAAAGAAGACAAAAAGTATCCATGAGAATCATGCCATGTGTAGAGCCATTGTACACATATTTAAGATAAGGCAAAAATAAGTGGAAGGTAAGCACATGATTTTTTTTTAGTCATTGGAGATGGAGTACGGAAAAGAGAAGGGTGAATGGTGCTCAAGGGACGAGCATTAAATAGACAAGTAGTGATGTAGGATTTGAAGTCAATAGGAGAATGGTCAAAGATGCAAGGCATTGAGGGGCTCAGGTTCGGGCTTACCATCAAGTGAGGACAAATGATAAGCACCTAATCCATAGTTATGAGCTACGATATATGGTCCAAGCCAATTAGGGGAAAACTTTCCCCGTTTACTTTTTTCTACTTTGTTTACGTGTTGATTTTTCTTTGAGGACAAGATCATCAACCTTAAAGGTTCGTTCATGGACACATTTTTCATAGGCATGTTTAATGCATTTTTGGTAGATTTGGAGATGGTCGAGAGCATTAAAAAAATGTTCTTCTAATAAATCTAGTTGTGCTAAATGGTCCTAGAAAAAGTCATCGTCATTGAGAAATTCTTGAAGAGAAATATGAAGAGATGGGATATGTACTTTGAGAAAAAAAAACGCCTCTATACCGTAGACCAGAGAAAAGGTGTGGCATAAGTGGAAGTGAGAATACTAGTACGTTATACTCACAAGGCGAAGGGAATGTGCGTATGCCATTCCTTCCCAGTATCATCGACCACTTTCATGAGAATTTTGTTCAGGATTTTATTGGTGGATTGTTCTTGGCCATTGGTTTGTGGGTGATATGGTGAAGAGAAACTTAGCTAAATGTCGAAGGCATCGCAAAGTTTCCGGAAGGTTTTGTTTTTAAATTGTTTTCCATTATCAGTGATGAGGCGGTCGGGAATACCAAAGTTGAAAATAATGTGAGTATTGATGAAATCACATAATTTATCAACTTTCATGGAGATGAGGGGTATGGCTTCAACCCATTTGGTGTAGTATTTGGTAGCGGTGATGATCTATTGATGTCTCTGGGAAGAGTGGAGATTGGTCTCTCTGAAAATATCCACACCCCATTGAGAGAAAGGGCCAAAGGTCACGAGCTACCTGTAAGGCATGACTAGGTGTGTGATGAATATTGGCATGTTTTTGGCATTTTACACAATGCTTAACGTAGTCGCAACAATCATGATTAAGGGTCGGCCAAGAATAGCCTAGGCGAAGAATGTGTTTAGTAACAGCAACGCCACTTAAGTGACCTCCACATATTCCATCATGAACTTCTTTAATAGTATAGGGTATTACCATTACGTGTGAGTTCAGGAGGCAATATAGAAAGGGAAAGCTAGTCCACAAGATACTTATACTAAAGGTCTTGTGTGTTTAGTGAGGTGGTTCAGATGAGGTTAACACTGCAAGGTGCATAAGAAGGTCTCTGTAGTCATTTCATAGTGATAAATATGTCTGAATTTGTAGGTGAAGTAGGTATCTAGGAAGCGAGGTATTGGTGGACCGTAGAACAGTTTGAAGTTTATAGCAGTACCGTGGAATAGTTTGAAGTTTATACTCTTGAAGTGTTTCGTTACGACCCTAATATACGTCATTGACTTGGTTCACTACCAGTTTGGAATCACCAAAGATATTAATGGACTTAACATATAAGGCATAAAAAGTTCAGAGGCCCAGAACAAGGGCCTCATATTCGGTGATATTGTTAGTATAGTCGATGTCAAGTTTGAAAGATAAAGGCATGGGTTCACCATCAAGAGGAATGAGGATAACACCTGTACCACTCCCACGCTGACATTTGGAGCCATCAAAGAATAAATTCATATGGTAAGGGTCATCATCCAAAGAGAGAGTAGTAATGGATTCATCAGGGAAATCAAAATTGGAAGACTGATTCCCAAAAAGAGGCACATCAATGAGCTGGTCAGCAATGGCTCAGCCCTTGATAGATTTATGATGAATGAATTTGAGGTCTAAATCAACTAGAAGCATGAGCCAACTTGTAGCATGTTGATTTTGGTAAGGCTTGGCATACATGAAGTGTAAGGGATCAGTTTTTGTCATAACATAGGTTTTGTGATTGAGTAGGTAGTGAAAAAGTTTTGTGGCAACAAAAACTAACACTAAAAAAAGTTGTTCAGCATAGATGTATTGGGTCTCATAGTCCAAAAGAGTACGACTTATGTAATAAAAAAATTTCTCCCGATGTTGTTCATCGCGATGAGTGAGCTTGGCCCCTAAGGAGTGATAGGTAGTAGAGATGTATATGAAGAAGGGTTGATCGTCTTTAGGTGGAACCAGTACGGGTGGTTGCAGAAGGTATTGTATTAAGGCCTCAAAATCTTTATGGCATTTGTCATCCCATTTGAACGAGACATCCTTTTTAAGGAGGTGATCAAATGGTTGATAACGGTCGGATAGTTGGGAAATAAACTAGTGGATAGATTGCAACTTGCCTTGCAAAATACGAAGTTGGTGAAGGTTAGTGGGTGGAGGCATTTCAAGAATGACCTTGACTGAGTTGTTGATGCTACAAATAGAATTTATTTTCTCTGTTTTACTAGTTTTAATATCAAGGGAAACATTCTACTACTGCTCATATTTACTTTCACAAATAAGCGAGTATTATGCGAATTGTAACCAATTATGCATTCATCGTCTTCAACATTAACTATGTATCTTTTTTGTACAAATTGTCCAATACTCGTAAGACATTTCTTCAAACCTACAACAGAGTAAACATCATGCATAATCTTTTTCTCCCAATTTTTAGTTAGAATGTTAACTATTCCTTTTCCTTTTATAGAGACTGTGTTGTTATTTCCAAGAGTAACATCACTCTTTAATGATTCATCTAAACTTTAAAATAAATTTAAATTACCTGACATGTGATAACTGCAACCAGAATCTAAAACCATATATCACGTGGAATCTCTTCTCATTAATTACATTTACTACGTTATAAAGAAGGTTTTTTTTCAACAATCCTTGTGCATGCAATAAACATGAAGGTAGGAGTAGAGCTTCCAACCATATTTTTATCTACCTATCCTAATCATATTAGTTTTTCTTGCAATCATAAGTATAGTTCCCATACTTCTTGCAATAATGACACTAAACATGACACGTATCTTGTCACTTACTATGACTGTGTTTTTAACTATGTCCTCTTCCACTTGAGTTTGATGAACCACTGTTGCGTCCTCTAGATAAAATTCTTCCTCTCCCTCTAGGGATGAACCTTCCTCTTCCTCTTCCACAATTACTTGTTCTCTGATATCAAAAAATCTTGATCTACAACTGCATGTGATCTATTGACCCTTTGGTGATGCAATAGAAACTACCCAAAAGGATAATGATTATTAGCAATGCATGCAACTCATCAATTCAAAACTGACTCGGATCTTTTGTTTCTTCAATAGAAACTACCAAAGGATAAAATTTTGTAGCCAAACTCCTAATAATTTTTTTAATAATCCTCTTGTCTTCAATATTTTGGAAAATCTTGTCTTCAATATTTTCACCATGGGATTTAATTTGATTGACTAAGACAACTATATAATTAAATAACGATTCTACAGAATATGAATCTTTCATTGATATTTTTTCAAAATCTCTATGATGTAATTGTAGCTTGGCAACTTTTACTTTATCCTTAGCTTTATACGTAAATTGGAGAGTGTCCCATTTTATTTTTCTTGACTGGTTGTTGCATTTCATAAATTGGAGAGTGTCCCATTTTATTTTTCTTGACTGGTTGTTGCCACTCTAGGAATGGTGATTTAATGCATGTATTGATGAATATAGAAAAATGATTTTCCATCTTTCTTCCCTAATCCCTTTAAAGTTTATTTCTCTGTATGGGAAAGTGCAGTATATAGTGTTGCATTTGTGGGCTCAGATATATAGTGTTGCATTTGTGGGGCTCTATGTACCCATTCTCTACAATCTCTCACACATCCTTGGATCTAAATAAATTCATTTATGGTCAATGACCAATATTCGTAATTATTTTTGTTAAATTGCGGTATCTGCATACCTGATGTAGAAGCCATGACTTGCTATCAATTTAATAACTTGCTGGAAAAACAATTAATAATAACTTGCTGGGAAAACAATGCTCTGACACCAATTTGTAGAAATTATGCAGTCTTATATAGCAAACAACGTATAAACACAAAATAAAAGAAATTATAAAAATAGAGTATTGAATAACATCAACACTATTGTGCATAATCTATATTAAATAATTCACTATCACTTAGCTTTGGATCTTTACAATATGACATATGCATACAACATTGTTATTTATCTACATTTAGCTTCTTCTCTTCACCTGCAATAATTACAATTGCTCATTTTATATAAAAGGACTCCAATAATAACAAACTACAATCTAAAACAAAACTTCCAAAAAATAAACTGTAATCTAAGAACTAACACATGTTGTGCATGATTTAAAACAAACTTCTTTTAATTTTATTTATTTATTTAATTCCTCAAAATAAGACTCATCTAAACAATTATAAACTGCATTCTAAAGCTAAACTTAGCTTTATAAAATCCTACAGGAAAAATTACATGCATGTTTCCAACAGTTTTGAAGATGTATATGTTGTTCATGCATTAAAAATAGAATCAAAATAATACCCATGATATCCGTGGTGGAGTGGAAAGTAAAAATAAAATTTCGACTCGCCTCAACTTGGATAATATCAAATGGCATGATAAACAACAATACCCATGACATCCTGCTGGACTAGAAATTAAAAATAACATTTTAATATTGTCCACTCAACTTGAATAATATCAACAGAATCAACCGTGTGGATAATCCAAGTGTTAAAGAATTAAAGACCACTGAATATGGATGGATCGCCATCGTGGTGGAATCCATAAGGCCGTTTTGAGATGCGCAGCTTTGGATCATTCTCTGAATTTTAGATAGAGAGAATATGTTTAATTGTGTAGAGCGGGTCATCCACAGGTGGAGAATCTTTTGGTTTTATAGTCATTATATGAGACAATTACGCATCAATCACATCATGGATAGCGAATAAATAAACCAAATTGGAATTATTGTTGTGGGGAAGGCATCGAAAATGTCTCATTTTGACTGATATCTGACAAGATGTCAGGTTTGTTGTCTCCTTTATTTGTTCTTCTCTCTCTACTCTGCCTTTCCCTGCCATGCGGGTTCATCAAGACCAAGAATATTTTTCCACTCTTACGAAAATATCATGAGCGCTTTTATTGGCTATAAATGTCGAGCCAACATGCTTACCTCATCGTGGAAAATTAAAAACGTTAAACCAATGTGCACATCGAATTTAACGGTTATATGCTTCGCTTTGCAGGGACGAATTCATGCTATTACTGCATGGAATATAGACAATGGATTTCCCCAAACCATTGACGATCATACAATGATTCGTTGAATGTATGCACTTAAAGTTGACGGTGCCTTGAAATTTGTACTAGATATTTTGATGAATTGTTGTGGGTGGAGGCTATTCTCCCTATAGAATGTACCACTATACAAAAAATTATCCATAAAATGGATCATGTGACCATCATGTGTATCCGCTGTCACGTGGTAAGTAGTTCAATACTTAGTTGATTTTTTACGATTTTGAGTTTGAACATTATTGAAAAATATAGTGTCTTTTACAACACTGTTTAAAAATACTTGCAGTGTCTATGGTGATTACAAGAGGCAACCTACTCATTATTAGTGCACATTCTTACCAACCCACCTAGCACTTGCCACATGCAACCATTTTATTTCAATCAAATATTTCAAAAAACAATAAACCTATGATTTGACTATTGACATGCGGGGTGTCACCCATGCATGGGACATGTATGTCTCTATGGTATGCTTTATATGTAGTTTTACGTATGGTGGTGCAATCTCTTGGTAGAATAGTCCTCTCAAATTATTACGTGGGTGTGGTGTGTATTAAACCTATGATTTGGACTTTATTGACAACACTTGCAAAAAGGTAATGGAACGCCATTCCCTCTAAAATTGTCATGGACACATGTTTATGATTGCATAGTTAATGGTATTTTGCTTTAACCCTTGTTACCACATCTTTCCTTTATTTTTTTTTTTAAGACTATGTATGTTTCCAGAGTGCAAATCTCTTGAATCAGAAAATTAAAAAATCACAAATCTCTTTGCAAATGTATTGAGCACAATTGTAGGTTGTGGAACTTGCAAACCATAGATCAAGCATTTATGTTTTGTGGTCTTCAATTCTAGTTTGTGAAAACATACCCTATCTGTAGTATCTTCCCCTTATTATATTCAATGTTTCGTTTGGCCATGCAACAAAGTAACTAAGGCTATTTAAAAATATAGAAAATTTGAATAACCTTACATAATCATCCAAGAGTTTAAACAACTGAATAGGTATTTTTTTTATAGCTAATAATGAACAAAATATTTGTACTGTGTATTTCCATGATTTTGAAGTCCATCATGCCCCCTTTAGATTCATAGGTTTGACTTGTTATACATAGTCGATATTTTCTACAATGTGTAGATGTTATCATACAAATTTATTCAACAAGCACGTTATTGACGCTTAAACTTGAAATACCACCATAATACATTAATATTTTAATATTATTTTATATAGGAAATAAATATGACTGTGTCAGAATGAGATTGATAGAAATAGAGAATCTCTTCGAGGAGTAGACAATATATAAGATGATAATGTATAAATCAACTCTTTACTAAAAGAGACAATAAAGGTGGTGATAAAAAGCAACTTGAAATTTTTTCTTTTTGGCTAATGGTCATCCACATTTAATTCTAATTGGCCAGATTACAAATATCTATTACAATATTAGGTTGGTTGCTTATGTCTTATACAAATAATGGTGACTTGAATTAATGGAACCTATCAAAGTAGGAAACACATTTTCATAGGAAGTAAGGCATAGCTTTAAATGGTGAAAACAAGACGAGTGACAAATCTTATTATAATTTAAAAATAATCTTAGTAACCATCAATGATCAATTTTTAGATTTTTGTGTTACCATTCTTTAATGACGGATTAAATTAGGATTAAATTTTTGAAAAGAAAATAATAATAAAATGCTTGCATTTAAGTGTATAATTTGTAGAGTTTTAATGATTTTATATGTTAAGTGTATAAGTAAACCTAAATATAAACATTGATATTTAATAGAGAAATATGTATCAAATATCATGTAAAAAAATTATTGTGATTATCAAATTTTATTTTTATTTTATAATTAAAACATTGAAAGGTTGAAAACACTAATCAATGTTTTTAATATATATTACACTTCTTTTCTCTGTAAATGAAAGAAAACAAAATATTTTATGATTACATTTTTGACTTTCTTGATTTATTAGAAATATTACTACAAATCTTAGTGTTAGAAAATTAAAAAATTGGCGTTGATTTCTTGTCGATTTGTGTTATGGTTTTTTTGTCCAAGGGATATCTGACACAAACATGTCACAATAATAGTTTCACAAATGGAATGTAATTTTTGATAAAGCTTTTCACCACATATGCATCACATTACTTTGGACCCTGCATCCCAACATTTGCTATTTAATTCCAAGTGTACGTCATTTATTTACTACACCTACCATTTATATTCTTACAAAGAAAGAGAAGCAGTTCAAACAACCAAGTGTGTTTGCAATGTAAAAATGGTAAGTAAAAAAATTTATTTGAATTTTCATTTATTTATTTGTAAAAAATTGACATCGAGTAAAAGTAATTTTTTTTATTTTAGTAATAGTAAAAAATTGAAATAAAAAAGTTACTCTATTGGACCACATTTCCTTGAATAATCTTGTCAATAAAATAAATTAATCAAATGCATTCCATGACTCATAACCTATATTGGAGTCAAATTTTCAAACAATTTTTGTTTTTTGTATGCATTCAATTATAACAAAAAAATAACAAGAAAAACTACAATCCCGTTTTTGCATGGGCTTC
The DNA here is from genome assembly GCA_019776745.2 of Taxus chinensis. NCBI lineage: Eukaryota > Viridiplantae > Streptophyta > Pinopsida > Cupressales > Taxaceae > Taxus > Taxus chinensis. The sequence goes on along the minus strand of CM034148.1, from coordinate 301,316,680 downwards.
AAATGTATGGATTTTTTTTTATGGGGTCTAACTTTACACCGAACATTTTCCAACTTGTGAAAACTTAGGAATTTTATGAAAACTTATTATTATTTATCATGAACTCAAACGTTATCCATTATATTTACATATAATATTTTTGACACAAAATTCATGATTATCTTCATTCATAGTAAAATTTATCTATGTAATTATTTTCAAATTTTATTTTATTTAGATATTAATTAAGACATTGTGTTGCAAGAATTATAAATGTGGGTTTGTTTATCATGTTTTTAAAAATAATATTTCAAAGGTTAAATATGGTTGTTTGCAGTACATTATGTATGTGAAAACCCTCTCTTCACAGAATATATTTTTGTGAACCTGACATAATGATTACAAATTAACCTATAGGGTATTCTAAAAATCCCTAGATACTTGGAATGAGATGATTAGGTCAATTCTAATAAGGATATAGAAATCACTCTAAAATTAAACTGTCACTAAATATTACAAGAATTGTGACAACTTTCAGATCTAGTGTAAATATATATGTAATCCAACTGTCAGAAATATTTATGGAGGTGTAACATATAAACAACTATATAGCGAAGTTAAATGTAGATAATTAGGCCATACACTAAATATACTAAGACATAAGACAGATGATTGCAACTTATCTAATTTGACTAGTGATAGAAGCTGAATATAGGTGTACATAGATGAATGAAATAACATAGAAGATATCTTATAGATGTTCACATCTCTAATTTTGGTATTACACTGTGAACAAGAACCAAACCATCATATTTGCACAAAATTGTTTAATGTTTTTCCCTCTAGATGATTTCGTCAAGGTACACGGATGGTAACTTTGTAAATTTTTGAACCACTATAAGTGAATAGGATATGCTTCAAATTGTTCAAGCATTAGGTATTAGAAAGACTATAAGATTGAAAAGAGTCTATGACCTTGCATACTAAATTGATTCATTTTTTTCTAACCTAAGGTAAAACATTGTGATGACACCCTAAAAATACTCACATATTTCTTGCAGTCAACTTCCTATGGTAAAATGCACACTAAACTAAATCAATTCTAGAATGCATCCTATACTAATATCCTCCAATGATTCCACTAGAATTCACTCACATCCCAAAAGATCCTTAATTAGAATCCAAGATGGCTATATCATGCATTAATCATACACTCACACCCTTTGGCTGATTTAATTATCTATTGTAAAGTAATATAAAATAGTCATGAACATTGATCCACTCATCTCCACTTCACTCATCCAACTCATCTTGTATGGTTGAACTAGCTCACTAAACACAATCAAAGTGTCTAGAACCCTATCAAAGGTTTAGAAGTACTTCATAATATTCAAGTATTTTGAAACAATCCTTTTGGATTAGAAATCACTTTGTCAACTAAATATGTACCTATTGTCCCCTTTCACAATGAATATTCAAACTTCATCTGACTACACAGTCCAAATCATTTCATGTTCCTTTCGGGAGGATGCGTCTATATTTCACCTCCATACTCATTTTACAACATATTGTATCCATAATACATGAAAAATAGTCCTTACAGCTATAAATTCTGAAAATATTTCCTTCAAAAATAATTATCTAATGGAATTGCTGTTAAGCATTAGATTAAGCAACACTCTATATGTTCCAATCATTCAAATTTGTCATACTGAAATGCTATCCATTATGATCACCCATTGCTCGTACATTCTTATTCCATTTTGGAACCAGAGTTGGAGCATCCACAGTACCAAATTATAATTCAATTTAGATCACATAAAATTCTATGCACTCCATTCTACACTATCATATATCTCATATGTATGTTGACACGATTCTCTTGAAGGAAGGACTTACTATCAGTTTTTCAGGGTATTTGAGATGGAGTACAACTCTGAGAAATTATCCCCAAAAATAGTCATTTAGTCCATTTGTTATCTTACATTTTTACATGCAATGCACATTAGGTGATTTGCGCTAGCATGGAACACTACTTGCACTAGCGTTACACACCATCTTCACTAGCGTACTAACTACACATGTTTCTATCTACACTGTAAAATACAAAAATGCCTATGTGCACAAAGTTCTATGTATCACTGCACATGCTATTGTAACCAGTATGTAGTTTTTGTCCACAACTGGTGCATATACTTTTAAATGATACGCATATCCTGAGCATTCATGCAAATGAATTATAGAAACTCAATGCGCTACTGTGAGCATGTCATGCTAATGCATTCTACTTGAATGTGCTATTACACTAGTTATGCTAACACACCCAATTACATGCGCTAGTGATTCTTGTGTCTTTATTTCTTAATTTTTTGCTTACATTTTCTAAATCTATGTTAAATTCATTTCTAATCATTGTCTTAAGAACTTTTTTCAACCTATTTCATGCAGGTTTTCAAATAAATTTAAACATCTAAAATCTGGTAATTTTCTTGTAAAATATTTGGCATAATATAATCTATTCAAACCACCCATGTATTTGCTCTTCTCTCGAACCCTATTCGGGTGACCTTGAGATATCAGATATTAGTGATTGTTTTTGTAGTTTTTGTCATCCTCTAAAAATCGTGTTTTTGTCCATACAGGATAACCTACTAATTTATTGATTGGACAGGGCCACACAATATGAAGAATACCTAAAAACTCAAGATTTTTATACTGTTCTATGCATTGTATGTCAGGTATGTCCTTGTAGTGCAAAGAAAACTTCAACACTATTTCACTTTGATTTTAATAAATTAGTGGACAAATGCTTAGACTTTGTGATTATGATACAAGTTGATCAGTAGATGACCTAGATTATTCTCATCCACTTTAACCATGTGACATTTCTTGGACATAAACCTAATAATCATTGAACTAGATGAGTACCACAATGGAACCCCATATTTAGTGAGTTGCGCACCTTGAGGGATTTCTGACCAATAACATATAGGAACCCCCACCCACTTGACTATGTTGGACCCATTGAGATTAGAGTTGATGATTTTTTTTATGATATGGTGAAATCGATTTAATTGTACCGGATGCTATAAACCGGAGGGTTGAGGGACCCCACCCTTACTAATGTCAACCATGATGATTATTGATTTAATTTTTATATTGTCTCAACAATCTGCTAATATGGCCAAAATCTGCCATCATGAGGTACATTGACTTGGTGATGGACATTTTAGCCACCACGCATGCACAGGGGACTAGGAAACAAATCAAAAGGATGTCGGGTGCTTGATCCAGAGAATCACGAGCCAAAATGTGCAAAAACTTATGTAATGTATAGTGTGAATCACGAGCCACCACACATCATCAAGCATGGAGGTCTTCTCGATCCAGGGTGAACTCACATGTGTAAAAACCAACCTGCCAGGTGCACCACCCTGGACATTACCTTTTTTCCCTGAATTTTTGTATCGTGCATTAGTGGGATTTGAACGTTGGGTGGAGCCAGATTATTGAACCATATGACTTGTCATCGTGATTAGGAATGTAATAATGAGTCATTATATAGAAAATCAGACAAATAATTTAGCACATGAACTAAATATAAAATCTTACAAATATTTAGAAATCATATGAGGTTAGGTGGTCTTCTTGTATAGATGAGAGTTTACATTGATATAGTGAGTGATGTTACTCCTTAATACAAGGAGTCAACATTCGAATCCTCAACTAGGAGGCCTTTTACATATCCCTCTGGGATAAGCTAAGCTTGTCAATGCCTCTCAAACTTATCCCTAAGATATCTATGGGTTCACACGAAAATAGTTACGTGAGTTTTTTATCACAACTCACCAATGTAATAAAACTATTACAACTATATTATTAATATGAGTTCTTCTAAACTCATTATTAATAATATTACATTTTATTTAATAATGTGTACACAACATTTATGGTAACTATTCACTTTGTCATAGTTGTTACACAGTTCATTAATTCCCATATATACACTCCCCTAATGTTGACTAGAGTATAGAAATCAAGGAATCATGACTTGACTTCGAACATGTAGCCACCTCATCATCCTCATATTCAATTTCTACATGATCTGTTGACTGGTTTTGTAATGGGGGTTACCAATTCATTTTTCTTCTTGGGCGCAAAGGATGGTTTTACAGAACGTGTGGACAACCTAAAACAAAGGATGGTTGGTATGAAGGGTCAACCATTTGTGACAATTTTCTTGGAACAAAGGATGGTTTTACAGGTACAACCAACAACCCAAACATCATGTTACTGCTTTATTATGATTGTTTAAATGAAATTTTATGATTTTTAGAGTTGCTTTAAGCCTTGTCCACTATGTGCTTGTGTGTTCAGGTTGAATGTAACATTCCCATTTTAAGACTTTAGAAACAAGGGAAATTTTTTTTTTTTTCCATGAATAATGTTCTTTGTTCTAAATACATAATTTCGAACACACATTCCATAACAACCATTCTTATAATAGATAACCATATGCAGCTATAATGACTTAGCGAACTGCTGATCTATTCATTTCATGAATCAGTGAACTACCAATCTATTCATGTTTAACGTTAAGTATTGAATACTTTTCCGTATACTACATATACTTGGTTTTCTTACCCTGTTGTGGGTATTGAGTGATATTTCTAAGGAACCTATCTGAATATCTGCTACAAATATTCATCTGCATCACGATCCTTAGATTAAGTGACATAGGACAATGTAACCAGTAGCTTGCGATACTTTGGCCAAATATTTCTAACATACTGTATATATTACTTATTCCTTGATAGCATACTCTTCAATCTGGAATACATCCTTCACCCCACTCTATTGTTATCTAGAATGTCCTTTACTGACTTCTGTTAGTCCACTTGCCCAAGGTTTAACCTTAGTTAAGGTTAACAACATAAGTTATGGTAGGAAGAGGCTCATGAAGACCTAGGGTAAATTGGTCATACTGGGTCAACCTAAGTCAACCCCATGTGCCAAGGTACCATGAGTCTTAGAGGGCTACTCCCTATCATAAACATGCTACTAACTAGACCTAAAGAGAAACTAAGTTCAAGTCTAAATGTGTATATATTTAGATGATCAATACAGAAGGGTGTTGCCACATGTCAACTGCATCACTGTAACCTCGAGAAGATCCTAATATTCTCAAAGTTATAGCCCCGCAGTTGGCATGTGCCAACATCCTACAGAAACAACCTCATTGAGATGTACATACCCCTAGGAGGTTATTAATATTTAATTAATTTGGATTAGTAAAATAGATTACAACAACCTTGCTAAACCCTAATCCAACACTCCTTAAGTTTTTTTTCCATACCAAATTTAATTAATCATTAAATAACTTCCTTAACTTAAGATTGCTTTGTATGTTCGTTTATTTGGCTTAACAAACAGTTAACCCAAAAACAGGACAACAACATCATAAGTTCCATTTTAATGTGACTTAACCATTCAAGGAGGTGTAGCAACCAGATAGGTTAAACTAAGTATACTTTATTAAAAATGAAGTCCAATGATTAACAAGCATACCAACTTCCTTTTCATTTACATCCTTTTGACATAGGAAGAGTCTTCCTCTACATGATTAAGTGCTAGGGTTTATCACACCATTTTTACCTTTTACAAATTCTTTAGTTTTTACTGTCATGTTCATCACACATTACATTACTATGTTGAACTTGTTTAGATAAAGAACATCATATTCTGCAACTTAGCAAGCTACATATTAATTATGGAGATTGATCTAAATTCCCTTTATCCAACTTATCGAAGGATACACCAATTAAGAATATAAATAATATGAAGAATAACAACAAGATAGAATTCCATCTCTTTCATAAAAGTACAAGATAATTTACACAACCAATGAAAGTAAATTCTCAACTTTCAATTCATCTTTAAAAACTTATATATTTACAAGACTTATGCATTTTAGGCATACTGCATAACAATAACCTTTGTTCTAGAAAGAATATAACTTTTCTTTTTCAATACAACTGAAGCACGAATCAGAATTCTTCACAAAGAATTAAAATTAAATCAGCCAATGCATCATATAAGTTTTTTCCTTCTTTTATCACTTATGTAGTCCATCTGGAAAAATTGCTAGTACAGGTCAGTTCAATGAACTGAGCATGATAAGAACTAAGCCTTAAAACAAAGTGCATTCCACTAATTATTCCATTAAAAACAACTTTGCTTTAATGAAACAATTAATATATCATATTATAAGCATATGTAATAATAATCAGAAAAGAAGTACATTAATAAATCTAAATTTACTTCTAAGAGAGAAGAACAAAATGTAATCCACAACATCTGCCTTACAAATTAAAGTTTAATTGATCCTATCCATTACCTTTAAACAAACAACATAACGTAATCGTCTCATTATTCCCAATTCTATCATAATAGAATACAACATTTATCTTTACTATAAGACAAACGAAGTGTTTATAGCATGGTTCTCATTAGGATGATTCATCTAACTTTTAAGCAAAAGAAGAAGAGGAACCATTACAAACTATGAATTAAACACATAACATGCCAAAACACATAACATCCATAAAGCAGAAACAGGTTCAAAACATGAATTAAACTGTTTCATTTAAAGGACAACTACCTTAAAATTCAACATTTAAGATATTCATCAGAACAAAATCCCATATAAATCCAAGAAGGAATATAGAATGAAATAGTTCAACAAAAAGGTTCAATTTTCTATTTAACAAGACCGTAATTATCTAGTCTCTTTTTGTACATCATTTCAATCAAATAAAATGCACAAGAAGACTGATTCATCATAATAAATCTCTATACTCACAAGAGAACTAATAAATAGAAAGGTTCAATCAGATGAACTTAATCCCAACAGGTCTAGAAAAGGAATCTTATCATAATTTGATTCAATCCTTAAATAATTTCACTATACTTAAGAAAAAATTCCCCTTTCTAATCCAGATCAAACAAGGTCATACACTAGCTTCCGGAAGGAGAGAACAAAACCAACTCAATGTAAGAAGAAAACGTATTGCACTTTTCATTAGAAATATTTATCATCAAAAGGTAGGAGTTCCCTTTTCAGTTCGTGATAATAAAACAATGAAGTTCAAACACAACCCACGGTCCCTAATGAATCACAATTTATTTTATCTTTTAAAGACTCAAACATTCATTTATTAGAGCCAACAAGAAGTGTGAAACCTGAGTAGGAACTAACAACTCAGAATTACCCATGAGTTCAGTCAAATAGAAAATTTCTTTCAATAATTTCAACATCTTAATACAAGAGCAAACAGATTGGGGTTCCAAGAAGAATTAATAACCAACAAGATATTCCAAACAAGATCTCCAAAAGAATACCCAACAACCTACTTAAACCATGCCTCAAGTTTTCTCCTTATGCATGTAGTTTGCTTCAAAAGTGTTCTGAGTTCGAATACCAATTAATCAAGTAATAAAAATAGTTTAAAGCCAAGACCCAATTGAACATATTTGTAATACAACTAGTTTAAGACTCAAAATATAATTCCGAGAACAATGTAAAACATAAGCTCCCACAAAGGATCAGGACCACTCAGGTGAGTGCACATAATTTTAGGGAAAAAACATGTTCCCTTCTCAGTTTACATCTAAGACAAAGAACACCCAAAAATATAGAACATAACTGACATCCAGTTCAGGTTATAATTTCCAAGAACAAATTAAGAAATTAATTGTACAATATTGCATAAAAAAATCTCAAACATGAGTTCAATATACACCAACACCTTAATACTAGCCAGTATATAATGCAAATACTTATAGCATATAGCTCCCATTACCAGTTTAACACTTATCAAAATCCCTAATCCTAACTCTATGAAATGCAGGTTCACACAAAAGAGTTCATAATCATACCAATAATAAAATATGAGTGCCATGAATATTATACACTTCGAAATAGTCGAGATTATTCAAGATAATAAAACACAAGCACCAAGCCAATTACGGACTTCATTAATAGTCCAAATTATCCAAGAATCAAAACATGATTCCAAAGTAACAAGAATCCCTATCAACAGTTCACATCGAACATCACTACAAGAAAATGGGTCCTTTATTCACAAATTCTCCACAATTTTTATGTGGAAATCTTATTCAAAATTGTGAATCCAATTTTGTGGACTCCACCTACAATTTATTTGTGAATACATTGAATGTGACAAAAATTATGAAAATTCCACAATAGAAAACAATGTGAAAATTTCACAAATTTTAATCGTGACATTTTCACAATTTTAATATTGTTGTATATCTACAATTAATTTTAACAATGTTGTGAATCCACAATATTAAAATTGTGACATATTCCACATAAATAAATTGTATATTTATCCACATTGTTAAAATTGTAACTATTTCTATATTCTTTTAATTTTTACACATATAATTTTAAATATTATAAACAATATTTTGTAAATTTGTATTATTACAATTACATAATAAAAGTGCTGTGGTCTTTAATAATGTGAAACATTCAATTTTTTGTTATGAAATTTTTTTATTTCTATAAAATCACTAAAATTATAGATTAAAATATTATTATATAAATATTCATTATATATATTTATATTATATTTTATTAAATAACATGTTAAATATTTTTGTATTATTGATTATTTAATTATTTTTTATTGAATAAAATGAATTTTTAAGTTTTAAAAATTGTAAAAAAAAATTAAACATGCATGTTTTAAATACAATAATACATTATAATAAATTACAAATAGACACTTTGAAAAATATCTTGTTACTATTTTCAAAAATATATACTAAAAAATAAAATTAAAATATTAAATTTTAAGGAATTGAATACAGATATTTCTAAAAATTACATGCAAGAATTAAGGAATCTCATTTGAAATTAATTATATAAATGTCTATGAAACTCGGAGAATACAAATCGTGGCCAAGCACTGAGGTAACCTAAATTTTTGAATTAGAAGAGAGCAAGTCATACTATTGTATTTGGTGAATATCTCTCCTTCAACCTCGATTTCTGTAAGCATTTTCAATTTTTACTTTCATTGAATTTATTTATTTCCAAACAAAAAATAGATTAAGACATTATTAGAAAAAATCAACCTCTTGCATTTACAAATTTTCCATATAAATTGGTTTGATTTGTTCCATCAATCATCACATAAGTTTTATTATATCGTATAAGAGTCACGTTCATGTTAATCAGTTGCCTTGACAGTTGGGCCCACTCAAAATAGATTGATGATTGTTATTTTTTCCATGTGAGCGGCCCAATTTTATGTTACATTCTGTCTTGCTAGCCTTCGATCTATCCATTTCCTTTGCTGCATTCATAATGTTTAGAAAGAAATTATTTAGATGTCCATGTATTCATAATGTTTATAAAGAAATTTAAAATTAATATGACATCTAGCTAACTTATCGCATGTAATAGGCCAAGACTCCAAGAGGTAATGACCCATAAGCTTGCATGTCAGCTAAGGATTCGGATCTCTGAGTTTCAATTTTGGAAGAGCTTCCCCATTGCCTCCTTTATCAAACGCACAATGCCTAAAAACAAAAGAAAACAAAAAAAAATGGTTAGTGTGCAAAAAAGCTGAATCTAGTTTTTTTGAGAGGATTTATCCCACATTGGTATATTCTACTTATTTTATTCTGTAAGTGAAAATAATTAAAAAACAAATTTGTGAGTTTTGTTTTAACGTTTTTACATTAGATCTCCAAAAATTAAAAAAAGTTTGTGTTTTTTTGGATAAACGTTTTAGGATTACACCTGCTGTTGAGAGATCAAAATGAATAATTCATGGGGAAGAACACTGATACATTACAATATTTAAATATAGATTACATGATTTTATGAATAATTTTTAAAAACATGGAATAAAGTTTTCTAAAAAAATCATATTATATTGCAGACCTGCATTTCTATAGAAAGAAATATTGCCTTTGAAAATAATGAAAAAATTAAAAATTAAAAACATCACCCAAAAAATGTCAGGAAAAGCTGCTCAATCTTTTGTCTTTGTTGATGCTGTGGAAAGCACTTTCTCCATGAAAACATTCTTCAGGATTTGAAAATGTCACGACTCTTTGTTATGTCAGATCTCCTCTCAGATCATTATCTCTAATGTATAGATCTAATAGATCTGGTCTCTTGAATAAGGCAATGCATGACGAATCTACAAATCACTTCCCAAACCTCAATAACATTCTATCTGCCACACTCAGTTCGAAAATAATAGTAGAGAAACCATGTAATAAGGCATGCAATAAAAATTTTAGCTGTGTGAAAGGAGTGTATAGCTACCGTCAGATCGAAGTGCTTAATCAAGGGTTCACAAATAATCTTCTTCGATCCTAGTGAACGCTAGAATATAAAGTTAAATCTTATTTTTGGTATAGCACGTCATATTTGTATGAAAAGAAGCTATTCAATATAAACTTGTTATTGTATTTTAATTATTTTTTGTAATAAATATATTCACAAATAACATTTTAAAAACTAATTAATATTTTTATTTTCATCTTAATCCTCAAACGTGATCAATATTAAATTACATTATATTAAATACTTTTCCACAATTAAAAAAATAGCTTATTTAATGATCGTTTTAAACTGTTTTGGAAATTAAGAAGGAGGTTTAAAATTTTAGGGATTGCTTTTATATATTTCTTCCTTCATAATGAATTATTTTAATATTAATTCTAAATATTATATAATATGTGTATTGCAATTAATATTTTAACATCAATTAAAAGATAACAATAAATATATATTTAATTTTAATTTTTCCTCTTTCATTATAAATTATTTCCAACATTTAAATGGTACGTAACAAAAAAGGGATATTTATTAATTGTTCTTTAGATAATTTTTGTTTCTTGTATAATTACGATGAGTCACATAAACCATGTGTAATTTCATAGAGACATTTCAATATAGAGTTCTAGTTGCTACACTTCAATTGAGAACATCAAGTGTACTTCTACTATGTATTATCTTATAAATGTCCATTGGAAACATATAAATCTCAATTTACCATGATTGTTATGTAAGCGTAGATGACACAACAATATAAGTGGACCCCTTACTCGTATAATGGTTGAAAGTTTGCATCCCATGGATGATTTTAATTTCCTTCTTGGCCTTTTCTTATCCATTTCATGGATATCCCTATTAAGTGCATGTTTGAAATGCTACCATAACCCACAAATCCTCACTAATATTTTTTGTTGGTAGGTTTCATATGCGACACCAGAAAAACCCCAATATAACATGATCATTACAATAATGGGGGCCACTATAATGCAAGTGACCCTCGTACTAAAATAATGTCAATTGGTCTTAGTACTAACAAAATGTGAAAGTGGACCTTCCAATGGAGGTTACACAATAATGGAAGTGGCACTCTTATTAACAAATTTAAATTTTCAATTTTAATATATTTTTTTAATATACATATTATATTTAAGAGAATCTAATCTTTTTCATCTTGTTCATTGAAAATATTTTCCAAAAAATAATAATTTGAAGGACAACAAATTGTGGATAAATGATCTTATTTCTAATGGTGATGTATATTAAATTTACTCTTTAAAAGTATAATATGTTTATTGATTTATTACATTATCCACAACACAATTTTGGTAATGTGGATTATCCAGAATTATAATTTATTAGTGTACACTAATAAAAGTAGAGGTATATGGTGTAAGAAGTATTCGCGTATATATTTACATTTTATAGAAATAAACTATCAATATTTTAGTGGTGTAAAACTTCTATAATTTGAATTTAAACCATAGAAATCGTACAAAAACTTAAATAGAATCGTGATACATAATATAAATTATGGATTAAACAAATTAATTATGTGAAGTACTCAACTGTCCACAATGTGTATATTGTTACTTTTTTAGATAATACACAAGTCTCACAAAACAAAAATATAGTTTTTTCTAATATAGGGTCAAAATGTAATTTTTTATAGTTAAAATTTAAGAATGTAGATATGCTACAAATATAAATTTAGCTTTTCATATAAACTTTTCATTTATGTAGATAATTTATCTTTCACCCCAGAGATGATTATTGAAGTCTATTTGTAATAATGTGGATTATCATCAAATAATATTTTAATGTTTTTGATAATTTATGGGGAGATTTGATTAAAAATGATGTTATTATTTGTGATTTTTTAATATTATGTGGATTATCATCAAATAATATTTTAATGTTTTTGATAATTTATAAGGAGATTTGATTAAAAAATGATGTTATTACTTGTGATTTTTTAATATTATTTATTACTTGATTTAGCCATAAGATAATATCAAAACGAACATTGATGATATATATTATTTATGATTTAATTACTTCTTTCTCTTTGTTACTGATATTGAATTAATGAGAGTATATTATCCATAAACTAGAGTATAGTTTATTTTGGAATTGTATATTATTAAAACTTGAAGTTAATATCTACACTAAATTATCTATTATGTATCTATTTTATATTTTTTTGGATATTACAAGTCTAATATGTTAGATTTTATAACTTTCTCACTTTTATTTGAACTTTAAAAATGAGATAAAATTTTGAAACCATGATACTTTTTATAATGTAGATTATCAATAAATAAGGTTAATTGGTGTTTTGAATAAGTCCAAATTAACTTATATTCCATTTTAAGAAGATTTTTTTTTGAAAAAATAAAATCATGTGATTTAATATTTATGTTGTATAGACTATCCATAATTCTATTTTCAAAGGTCCATTTTTTTAAAAAATTATGAAGAGAAATTGTGAATTTTTCACAACAAAATTACAACAATGTGGATATTTCACATGTTTAAATTTCACTCTTATGAAATAGTAGAAATTATTTATTAAAACATGATAAAATATAATTTTTCCACAATGAATTTTAAAGAATGTAGATATTTCATATATTTAAATGTGAATTTCATAAAATTGTGCAAAATCGACATCATGTTTATACAATCTATCCATTTGATGTTGATAATTCACAAATTTTCCACAAATTCATTTTTTTGTGGATAAAAATGTGGATAAATGATCCTAGTTCTAGTAGTGCATGAAACCAAGAACAAGTTCCAGCAAGACATGAGCTCAATACAAGTTCAAGCTAAACACAAGCTCTATACAAGTTCCAGATCAACAAAACACGAACTTCCATAATAACAGGCGGAAATCAAGGTTACCAATTAACTCAGCACAGTATTCATTAGCAACAAAGGTTATCTAAAGTAGAACCCATCAATTACCAGTTCCAAAAATCCCAAGCAGAGTTACAGAATACATTTTAGCATGCATGTTTCATGTATTAAAACAAACACAACGTATGTTTCCAACAGAACCACATTTACCATAGATTCAAAACCAAGAACACAAGATTTATTAAATCAAGTAAGCAAATAACTAGATAAAATATGCAATCTACAAATCTCAACAGAGCATAGTTCTTTTTATGAAAACATTTTGAAGAAAGTAAGAGATCTTAATGGTTAGAGCCTATCACACCTGATAGTGCTTCTGCCAAATCGAAGGAGACCTCTAGCCGAGATCACAACTTCTCCTCTTCTCCACAAAATATAAAACAACCATATTCTTTTTCCACAATGCCTCTTATACATTCCATGAAAAAAAAATTGATCCAAGACTTCAAAAATATCCATTAAGTGTAGTTTAATTTACTAGTTCAAAAAACCAGAGAGCATGTAGAGAAAAAATATTGAAATATGCAAAGTGAAACAACCTCAAACAAATCCGCTTGCATGCCTTCCAAGACGGTTTGTGCATGAAAACCGAAAATAATAAATTTCATTAATTTGAAATTTCCGGCCTATCCTTCCTTGCCACCATTTTCCAATTCTGGGTAATGCCAAATCAAAATTAACATGCAATTCCATTTTAGTGATACTTCAACATAAGCCTCTTCCAAGTCAACTAGCCCCTTCCAAAACTGGAAGTACCACATACATTAAAAACCTTATCAATAACATAAATGTCTTAGGAATCGTCGTCCACAATGCATGCGACCACCTAATTCCCCTTTCATACCCATTAGTTTAGGATAAATCAAATTTCTTAGGTTAGACCTTAGGTAGTTTAAAATATATACCTTAGGATATAACTCTAACAACAAATTACCACCATATGTCTTAGCACATAGCCTTAGGTAGTTTCCACGTAGGTTAGATTAATTCACAACACTATAGTTTTAGGAATTTAGGTTAGACTAATTCACAACACTATAGTTTTAGGAATTTAGGTTAGATTAATTCACAACACTATAGTTTTAGGCATTTAGGTTAGATCATCATAAAACCTTATTGTATTAGGTTCTAGGTTAATTTAAATAGCCTAGTAACCTTTCCAAATCTTATAGCACCGAGCTTAGGCTAGGATGCCAATCAATCAACAAAGAAGAATGTGAAGCTTTAGATTAGAATAAGAATTCTATTAAGTGACATACCTTAGGTAGTAAATATTTTTACCGAGGTTAGGATTCCGTAGGATAGTCCTTTTTAGGATCCTGAATCTTTCCTATGCTATGAATAGGCTGTATTTCTGTTTACATCAGCAATGACCTTCCATGGTCGATCTCCAAAGACCCAAGCAAAAAATCCCACTGAATGGACACATGTTCACATAAAAATCAAAGAAATTGTAACTACAAAGTTCAGTCCAATATGTCTCTTAATTCATGGAATGTCAATTTACCATTCCTTCAATCTGAATAGATTTAAAACATTTCTTGGATCACTGAAATTGATCCAAGGATGAGTTAGATAAATAGATAAGTTTACAACTCTTAAACCAGATTGCAACTCACCTACAAGAAGTGAAAAATGGATTCAAGGAAGCCATTCCAATTCAGTCAAATGATCTTAAGAACAAAAATGATTTATCCCTATTAAGCATGATCTCCAATAATCAAAATAACATATCTTTATAAGGAAAAATCACATGTCAACACTTGAAATGTAAAGGAGGAGAATAACAACTATTAAGGGTGTTACATGGGTAGTAGGCCTTAAGTTGGGTGTGGGAGAAGGGTTTATGGGACCATTGGGGAGGGAAAAGGTCATTTTGTGAGGCATTAATTTGGTGGCAGTGTGAATGAGATTTTCACCTATGGGGAGTGAAAAGGAAATCATGGTTATTTTGTTGCATACTTGCAAGGGAGAGATAAGGATTTTGTGTTGATTGTTTTGTGCACTTGGAGGATTAGGGTGAGACTCCCACTTAACTTGGGAGGCATAAGGAGGTTTTTTCTCAAACCTTTGGAGATCATGGTTTGGGTATTCAAACCTTTGTGTTTTTGAAAAAGTTGAAATCTTGTTGAATATGTCTTTTGGTTGTGTTGAATGTGTTGATTGTATGTTTTTTGTGGAAGCCATATTTGTTGAAAGTTGTCAAAAGTTGCTCAAAATTCCTCATGGTTCTTTGGTTGGGGTTCGGGGGTAATTAAGGGGATTGATTCTCCTCTTAATAGATTTAAGTTTTGGATAAGAGCGTTGCCTACTCCTCCTTCCTTGTAGTGTGATCCTTGTTTTGAGAAATTTGAAGAAGGCAAGACTTGGAGCTACCTTTGGAGAATACTTGATAATTGAGGACTTGTGTTTTGGCCTTGTCAGAAGTCTTCATTTTGTAACTTGTTCATGTAATTATTCCCACTTTTAGTGGAAGATGGTATATTTGTGTGCTTGAGATGATGTTGTATCTTCATTTGGAAATGCGCATAAATTGTAATCTTTTCTAAGAATATTTGTTTTAGAAATATGCATTTGGAAATGTGCTAGTTTTGTAGTAAGGAAACTTGATGTTGTATTGATATGGAAATGCATCTCTCTTGAAATTATGTTGTTTCATTAGCTCAAAAATGTGATATTGTTCATTGTAAAATAAATATTGAGAACCTTTTTAAATTTCACTTGTTGTTGGGAATGGTTTAAATTTAGTTGGTGAATGGAAGTAGATGGATAATTTTTTATTGGAAGAAAGACAATTTGAAAATGGTAAAATTTATAGTTATATTCATTGTTAATTTGTAGGAAGGAAATAGTTGTTAAAGATTGTTAGAATGAGTTGTGTAACAGATCTTGTCAATACCTCAACTTAGCCCTATATAAAAATAAACAAAAAAATATTACATATGCTATTATAAGAGGAAAAAGTGCATTTATTTTCCTACTTAAAATATACTTATGTTTGAGGAAACTATATAAGAATGTTTTTTTTTTTAAGTTTCCTTTATAAATAAAAAATTCAATGTAGTTTACTTTATAAAAAAAAATAGGAATTTTATATAAAATTTGATTGTTTTTAAATTATTAATTTAGTAATATTGTTACAATTTAAATATAATAATGAAAAAATTAGAATATTAATATAGATAATATTCTAAACTTTGTAAAATAAAATATATAATATATATATATATATATATATATATATATATATATATATATATATAGATATATATATTTATTTTAATGTTTTGTTGCCTAAATAGCCCATGCAGCCACCATTGGTGATTTGTATAAAATTAAAAATAGGGGGGGCGGTCACCGACCCCACTCGTCACCCCATTTAAATATGGGATGGGGGTTGGGGTCAGTGAACCTCCCCCCAAACACTTTCACCTATGTAAATTATGCAGGCCGCATTGTATTACATACAGTCAACTGAGACTATAATGCAACAAGCCGTGAATACCTTGCGTCGTGTTTCCTTTTCATTTTTTAAAAACATATATATATATATATATATACCTTTTTTTTCTTTATTTATTATTAAATACGGATTCTTGGGTATTTAAGTATTTAAAGAAATTAGAGTATATATATATTCATATATTTGGAGATATATAAACATGTATATATACTCAAAATGAGTGTTTTCTCAAAAGAAAAAGAGTAACTTATTTTCAAAACATAAACAATATAAGATATTTTGTGCAAATGCCAAATACCCAAATGAGTATTTTTATTAAATCAAGCTTACAACAATAATGAATATTAAAAACCCTAGAATAGGGTAGAATAGAATAACCAATAAAAATAAAAATGAAATAGATTTGGGATGTGTGTATCTATCCACAAGCTCCATCCTCCTCTTAAGTGGCTTCCTTCTCTTCCTCGTTCCCTTAACCTCCAAAAATAAAATAAACAAATAAGTCAAATGAAAAGAATAGAAGAAACTCTCCATAGAGATTAAGGTTGGTTGAAACCTGCTAGATCCAATGGGTCATTTTTTAATGGGGCCACTTTAGTGGTGTAGGGATTAATTTAGTTTTATAACATTTAATTAGATGGTATTTTATTAAAAAATCCCCCTTAAACCTTGTAATTAACTAATTCAAACATACCATTTTCTAGCTAAGTAATATTCATTGTAGGAATTTAATTTAATAATATTGTGTAAATGGAAGGACAAATTAGTCCTAGTATTTTTATAATAAATTATTCAATGACTTTAGGAACCACTTTATTAAAGTAATTATGGATTATGGGAATGAAGTTTTAAAATTTATTGAAGGATTTATATTATTATTTTATTAAATTTTTGATGATCGTTATTAACCAAGGGTATAGCTAATCATCGCTTTCGTTCTTTAAAAAAAATTTATTGCATATTTTTTTCTATTATAACCTTTGTTTCATTTTGGGTTTCGTGGGTGAAATTTGTGGGTGTTACACTTTGAATCAAAGTCGTGGGTTTGATGTTTGGACCCTGGGCACACCTGGAAAACATAAAACAAAAATAAATAAGCCTAGTGCAACTCTAAACCTAGTGTACACAACTATGCACAATGTTTTGAAACATAGAAAATTTAGAATACTAAAAAACAAACGAACTTAGATGATTAAAAAATAACTCTCACCTTAGTCTGTGAATGAGGCGTGGACCAGACAAGGGGTTACTACATGTGGACCTAGACCTACCACCCCCAGATTAGGCAATAGCAGCTATTCTGCCTCATCTATTACAGACACTAAAGGATGTTAATGCCATTATACGTGAAGGATCTTTAGGAGGGAGACCTAGTAGACAAGACAGAGAGCCATCCATGAAGGCCTATGCACCTTGATGTCACACTGCAGAGGATAGGGAAGAGAACTCCCACGTGTAGTCGATTAGGCATGAGTCACCTCCTAGGTACCACAGAGATATAGCTACGGGGCAAAAAGACAGGTCTAGGAGCCCTAAGATGAGGGATGGTCATGCAGAGAGACCTAGAGGCCAAAACTTGACTCAAGAAGATCACATTAGAGAGATACTGAAGTTACACCCGCCTCATTTTGCTTGATACACATGTTGATTTTAGGTCTAGGCATGGTTAGTTAGCTTGATTGGATGCTTAAATTTATTCTCTTATTCTAGAAAAAATAAATATCATGTTGCCATCTACCTTCTGATAGACGGAGGAGTATAGTGGAGGATTGAAGAGAAGAATCTCCATGTAGATTCTGAGACATTCACTTGGGATCTCTACGATGAGTGTTTCAAGAGGATATATATTTCTAGGAGGTTCTTTCACCAGTGGATCTATGAGTTGCACGATATGTGAAAGGCCTCCATGACGTTAGCAGAGTATGAGGAATGGTTTTTCAATCTACTTCAGTATGTAGACTACATCCAGGACTAGCAGGTTCAAATTCATAGGTTTATTAGGGGCCTGAAGTTGGACTTGGGTTGGGAAGTGCACATTCATTTCCCGTAGACACTTTCAGAGGCCACGGGGAAGGCCTAATTAGAATAAGAAACTAGGAGGAAGACTCAGTAGGATCGTGATAGATTGAGCAGCCATATACAGGAGTTACATAATAGTAGATCAAGGGGATCAACTCCTACTCCTCATGGTGGACACACTTCCACATAGTCTTCCTTCTAGCGTCCTCCAGCTCCTCAGTAATAGCATACACAACTGCCCTTTTCAACTCCACAATGTCATGATGCTTAGAGAGGGCATAGTATGGGATCTCTAGTTAGGGGGCCCAATAGGACACAGGATCCACCTCAAGAATAGTCGATAGGAGTACGTCCACCACAAAACCCATAGATATCTATGGAAGTATAATCAGGTTCTTCATCACATACTAGTGCGCCACCTAGAGGACTATCTACTTAGTGGAGAGGACTAGGTACTTGCTATGGATGTTGCATGCATGGACACCATTGGAGAGAGTGTCCTACGAACCCTGTTAATCACGGTAAGGTTCTAGTTTCTAAGCCTACTATTGGTGACATGGATAGGATCTGCAAGATATATGTGACAGTCGATAACCATAAGGCTGAGCACTAGGGAACAGTGATAGATACCATAGGTAACATTTGTGGTATTTCTATCCCTATTTTATTTGAATCGGGCTCATCAGATTCTTTCATTTATCCATCTTTAGTAGAGCGTTGGAAGGATGGTGGAAGTTAGTTAGGGCCTTAATTTGGATGTAAAGATGGCTTCTAGAGCCAAGATCTCAGTGAACTCCTTAGTCAATGAGTGTGTAGTGGACCTAGGACCCTTTACCACTAATTTGGATATTTGTATCCTTCCCTTGGGTTCATATGGAGTTATCTTGGGCATGTATTGGTTATCTATGCACAAATATTGAGTTAATTACCACAGTAAGTTTATATCTTGTGAAAATAATTTAAAAGTGGAATCAATGACTATTAGAGTCAGGATACCCATCTATTTTTACACTATTACTGCTATGCAGCTGAAGCGGTGTGTACGATGGGGTTGTCAATTGTATGATACTACAGTTAGTGATAGGTCACAGGATGGGGATAGTGGAGTTTTTTTTTATAGTAAACCCATTTTTTAGGAGTTTTCTGATGTATTTCCTAGTGAACTGTCAGGGATGCCTCCCCCATGTGAGATCAATTTTCACATTGACCTTGTTCCAAGAGTGAAACCTATCTCATGCACTCCTTATAGGATTACCAAACCTAAGCTATGTGAGCTCAAGTTGTAGCTAGAGGGCCTTCTTGAGAAAGTCCTAATCCATCCTAGTGTATCCCCTTGGGGTGTACTAGTGATTTTTGTGAAGAAGAAGGACGGATCCTTGCCCTTATGTGTGGACTATCGTCATTTGAAAAAATTAATGATCAAGAATCACTACCCCCTTCCTCACATCGATGATTTATTTGATCAAATGAAGGTGGTCACTTTGTTTTCTCAGTTTGATCTAAAGTTAGGATACCATCAACTTAGGATTTCATAACAATATATTCAGAGGACAACTTTCTTTACGATATATGGCCACTATGAGATCATAGTTGTTCCATTCGGTCTGACAAATGCCCCTATAGTGTTCATGAGTTTGATGAATGGGGTGTTCAAGAAAGTTTTAGAACAATTTTCCCTCATGTTCCTAGATGAAATTTTTATGTTCTCTCATATGCATGGGGAGCATGAGTAGCACCTTCGTCATGTTCTATAGTGTCTTCGTGAGAATCATCTTTATGGGAACCTTGATAAGCGTGCATTCTTCCAGTCAGAGGTACAATATTTGGCTCATATCATTTTTGGGGAAAGTATCACAGTCGATCCTTCCAATATTAGATCCATTATAGATTAGCCAACACCTACTAGTGTGACCGAGGTGCATAGTTTCATGGGGTTGGAAGGGTACTACAAGATATTTCTTCAGTACTTTTCTCAGGTTGCGCACCCCATAACTTACCTTAAGCAGAAAGGGAAGAATTTCATCTAGTAAGATAGATATGAGCATGCCTTCAGGAAATTGAAGGAATACCTTACGACAACACCCATTCTTGTAGTGCCAGATCCACAGGGAGAGTTCTTCATCTGCACGGATGCTTCTTTGGTAGGATTAGGTGGTGTATTGATGGAAGATGGCTGATTTGTAGCATTTGAGTCTTGAAAAATATAGGATTACGATCTCAATTATCTGACTCATGACCTTGAGCTCGCATCAGGTTCAAGTGAGACATTTACTTCTTGGCCATAGATTTATACTCAGGACTGATCACTTGAGTCTTTGTCACCTCTTCATGCAACCCAGTATTAATGATCGTCAGTGGCGTGGGATGGAGCTACTCTGTGAGTATGATATAGGGATAGAGCATGGGAAGGGGAAGGAGTATGTGGTTACAAATTCCCCTAGTAGATGGAGACATTTTTTATGGCTACTTCATTGGGTACATAATTGCGAAGAAAGATTTTATAATAGCTTCAACATGACAACTTCTACCTTGCAGCCAGATTAGAGATTGAGTCTCAGAGACCCCTTGAGGGGAAGTTTGATTGTTTTTCATTAAAGGAAATTGGTCTTCTCACACATTGAGGTTGGATCTATGTTTTGAGAGATGGAGGTTTGAGTCAGAATATCTTCATAGAAGCTCACCTTGCACCCTATTTAGCCCATCCAAGGGTGAAGAAGATGCATGCCATATTGAGACAATTTTACCATTTGAGAGGCCTATGGATATATGTAATTCAGTTTTTGTTACGATATTTAGAGTGTCAGAGGGTGAAGGCCGAGCATTATCATCCAGCTAGTGGTCGCCACGATAGTGACCGATATTGGTTCCACTATGGCCGGCGTCGAGGGGTGCAGACCGATATCGGTCACAAGGGAGGTGACCGATGCTAGTCGTGGTTAGACCGGGGTTTGTTGAGGTTAGACCAGGGTCGGTCAATGATGACCGATGTCGGTCCACACGGGGATAAACATGGTTAAAAAAGATGTAAATTTAGTGGGTATAGAGAGATAGGCAAGGGTATATGTAGAGAGGGAAGGGTATGGATTGATAGGTAAAGCGGCGATGTCAAAGTTATGCATGTGGGTAAGTAGGTTAGGTCGGAATGTGGGGTCAAAGGGAAAGGTAAAATGGTGAAGGTTCAGGGCATGGGTAGATAGGTTTGCTGGAATTTGGGGTCAACGGTAAAGGTAAATAGGTGTGGATTTTAGATATGGGTAAGTGTTGAATAATTTGATCATTTTGTTGGATGCAAGTGAGAGATCAACTACACATGAGGTATAGGGTACCACCACTAATTTTTGAGGTATGAGTAAGAATGATGCATGAGGAGTGGCATCATGTGGCAGAGGTGGGCCTGATTAGAGTTAGACTGTACCGTCATGTAGTCTAAGATGTGAGCTTGATGGTTTCCCTCATCGATAGATGGGACTCAGAAAATAATACCTTTCATTTTCCGACAGGTGAGCTCATGATCATATAGAGGATGTGTATAGGATCTTGCGGTTACTGATAGTGGGGACGTAGGTATACTCAATCTCCTTAGAGGCATATGAGGAGTTATTGGCACTAGTGTTTGGTGAGGATTTTTTAGATTTACGGTTCCATATCACGAGTATGAGCTATGGACTAATGCATAGATCTAACCCCAAGGAGATGAGGTCTGTGGTATTGTTGATGGAGGTAGTGTGTTGTTTTACACTGCCAGATGTAGATGGTGGATGGTTCCTGTGGTCGATGATGAGGGTCTTGCATGACATGGTGATACACAAGACCTAGTTTGCATGGGCATCTACTTTTTGGTAGAGGTATATAGAGAGTTTTGTGCATATGAGCAGCTACGGTAGTTGAGCCTTTACTGCACCTTTTTACTACATTGCTGGGCCTATGAGCACAATGTGTGTGTGAGGTAAGTTGGGATGCCCCGAGAAGACACATTTGACTGGAGGTTGCTGCGGGTGGGTTATAGGTAGTGGGTACCAGCCATGGGAGACCATCGAGGTATGAGGGCTACGCATGATGTAGCATATTATAAGCGGTTACTAGAGGGATTTTATAGAGTGGAGATCATTTGGAGACCATATGTGGGCTTCCCCTCATACAAATGGATGGCAGAGGAGTTAGATGGGATTCAGATCTACAGGTGGATAGAGGGACCGTGAGTAGGAGAGCATGAGATAATACTCATAGACCGAGTCAAACGGCAGTTTGGGCTGCCACAAGATATACCGCCACCCTTCCCAAAGTATAGGAGGGATGATGTGGAGAGGACGATGTCTCCACCTTGACCTACAGTGCCGATCGAGAAGGAGGAGTAGTCATTCGATGTGCAAATAGATGATGCTGGGGTAGTAGACATTTATAGATAGTGGTGGGTGGCATAGCTGAGAGTAGTTCACCGAGGCCAGGGCAGCTAGATCTAGCCACTATCAGAGTGCAGAGAGATGCCCTACATGGGAAGGTGTCTAACCTAGTGACCTAGTTGGGGATTATGTAGGGGACGCTGATAGGTACAGAGGCATAGGTTTCCACATTACAGGTACAGGTGGCCACACTACACGCACTAGGAGTACATCGACAGGTGGTGGCATAGGGTAGAGGTGGAGAGGGTGATGGAGAGGGTACGAGGGAGATTGGGTATAAGTAGCCTCCCTACAGGCATAGGTGATATATTTACAGGGCCAGTTGGCCACACTACAAGGAAAGGTTACAAGCTTGCAGGGACAGCTGACAGCATCATAGGCACAGATAGTGACCCTGCAGGCCTAGATACAGGTACAGGTTCTAGGGTTGATGGTACCATCACTGGTTTAGGGACATGGTCCCATTGTACAAGAAGGGGAGGGATAGGGTCCCAGTCTATAGGTAGGAGCAGAGCAGAGTCAGAGGCCGATGGCACCACCATGGACACTACCTGTAGACCTTTTGAGAAATTCCTCGGGTGAGGTGAGGTATTATCATGACCATCTGCTTTTGGCCAGGATATTTTTCTTGTCATATGCTGAATACAGATCTGAACAGGATTCGAGTGAGAGGAGGAGATCCTGCACTCACAGTGAGGAGAGCACAGGGGTCCGGAGAGCCCATGCAGAGGGTCGTGGTGAGGCTACGAGTGCACGAAGGCTAGCTTTAGATCCAGGGCCTTCAGGAGTTAGGCCCCTACCATTGATGATAGTTGGGTAGCACCTGGTGGCACAGGGAGAGGAGGAGACATGGGAGACTTATATGATGGATACATAGTCGGGAGATGGTTGATAATAATGTGTCTGGAATTTTTTGAGATATTTGTACTATTTATATATATTAGCCTATGTGCTGAAGAGATTTTTTATTGTTGTATTGTACATGATACTAGCCTCTGTGCTGATGAAATTTTTTATTGGGTATCGACCTGCATGCTGATGATTTTGTGAGATATACATTATTTTGATACCATTGTATATTGTATAGAAACACACATATTTGTATATGATGAGATGGATGAGATTCTCATGATTTATTATTGTTATGAGAATTTTAATTTTTTTTTGCTATGGATGGAAACTAGGTAACTTAGTCATTGTGGAGTCATATCATAGGCATGGATTTAGTCAGGTTGGTTAAGGCATGGATCGCGTCAGGTCATAGGCATGGATTGAGTCAGGTCATAGGCATGGATCGATTCAGGTCATAGGCATGGATCGAATCAGGTCATAGGCACGATGGAGTCAGGTTGGTTTAGGCATGATGGAGTCAAGTTGGTTTAGGCATGGAAGTGAGTTTTGATGTTTTGGTACCAAATGGTTATGTAAATGCATGTGATGATGTAAAATGTTCAAATATTTTTTATGTATTAAAATGTGAAATAATTTAAGTGGTAAAGGTTATGTGAATGCATGGTAAGCATTTATAGTTTAATTGATGTGAACATGGTTTGTGTTTCTATTTTTTGATATAAATGGGAAATCGTGGCACAATGGGGGAAAATTGGTGAGGGTAAAGAGGGGCTGAGCTGACCTTCCAGGACTCCATGCCCTAGAAGTGATCCCTACATAGTCCCAGAAAAAAGGGACCTTAGGACGATGTAGTTCTCCCATAAGCTAGGGAAGAACATGAGGAGGTAGAACAATGGGTCGTCAGGTTATAGATGGGTTTGATTCTAGGTCATAGGCATGATTACTTACAGTCATTTAGGTTTGACTGCATTAAGGGAAAATAGGTATGGGTGAAAGTTGATTGTGGTGAAAGAAGCAAAGTCTCGAGAAATAAACATCAAGGGTTTAGTCCTATATCGGATAATCAATGAGTAATGAAGAAACGAAAAGATAAGAGGAGGCGAGAAAGCCACCTGATTGGAAAGGATCATAATGGGTTGACCATATCTTAGGTAGGCTGGTGAACGTAATACCCTTAAGACATTGCATGATTGATTATTCTAAAGGTGAATAATAGTCACATGATCACCAAATGTGACAGTTTTTGCAGGTCCCTTGAGGTAGTATGAAATGAAGAGACAAAGGGGAAGGAGGTGAAGGTGATTAGGTCATATGGTAGGAAGTAGCATGCCTTTTGAAAAGAGGTCCATGATCACAATAGGTGATTCCATGATGAAAAATTTGTCTTTTTCCTTTTGATGATTTTTTTTTTAGATAGATTGATCAATGTGGGAAGTCTATATGGGATGAATATATGTCTCCTTGAGATCTTCGTGAAGCTGATCGATGCGGGAAGCTTCTGAATATTTTATTTTGAGAGAATATTCCTCTTTGTAGGATGGACTATATATAGTGTTGCGAGCTTTTAATAGCTGTCCTTCGAGGGAACAATCTATTTATAGTAGAAAATTAGAGCGAAAGATGTCCTTTTGAGGGAGTCATCTTTGTATTGTAAGTTTGACTCAAGGAGTTGATCCCTTTATTTTTAGAAATTATTTTGGGATTTTAAGTCATGGAAAAGACTATAACAAAACATTTGGTTCTTGTTTAGAAGGCAAGGGTGAATGACCATGTGATCTCATTGAAAGAAGACAAAAAGTATCCATGAGAATCATGCCATGTGTAGAGCCATGGTACACATATTTAAGATAAGGAAAAAATAAGTGGTGGGTAAGCACATGATTCTTGTTTAGTCATTGCAGATGGAGTACGGAAAAGAGAAGGGTGAATGGTGCTCAAGGGACGAGCATTAAATAGACAAGTAGTGATGTAGGATTTGAAGTCAATAGTAGAATGGTCAAATATGCAAGGCATTGAGGGGCTCAGGTTCAGGCTTACCATCAAGTGAAGATAAATGATAAGCACCTGATGCATTGTTATGAGTTATGATATATGGTCCAAGCCAATTAGGGGCAAACTTGCCCCATATACTTTTTTCTACTTTGGTTACGTGTTGATTTTTCTTTAAGGACAAGATATCCCACCTTGAAGGTTCATTCATGGACACGTTTTTCATAGGTGCTCTTGATGCATTTTTGGTAGATTTGGAGATGGTCAAGAGAATTAAGACGATGTTCATCTAATAACTCCAGTTGTGCTAAATGGTCCTGGAAAAAGTCATCATCATTGAGCATTTCTTGAAGATAAATACGAAGATATGGGATCTGTACTTCGAGAATAAAAACCACCTCTATACCGTAGACTAGAGAAAAGGGAGTGGCAGAAGTGGAAGTGAGAATACTAGTACGTTATGCTCACAAGGTGAAGGAAATGTGTGTATGCCATTCCTTCCTAGTATCGTCGACCACTTTCATGAGAATTTTGTTTAGGGTTTTATTGGTGGATTCTTCTTGGCCATTTCTTTGTGGGTGATATGATGAAGAGAAATTTAGTTGAATGTCAAAGGCATCGCCAAGTTTCCGTAAGGTTTTTTTTTTTAAATTGTTTTCCATTATCAGTGATGAGGTGGTGGGGAACACAAAAGTGGAAAATAATGTGAGTATTGATGAACTCACATAATTTCTCAACTTTAGTGGAGATGAGGGGCATGGATTTAACCCATTTGGTGTAGTATTCGGTAGCGGTGATGATCCATTGATGTCTTTGGGAAGAGTGGGGATTGGTCTCTCTAAAATGATCTAAACTTCATTAAGAGAAGGGCCAAAGGTCACGAGCGACCTGTAAGGCATGTTGTTGGAATTTTACACAACGCTTAACGTAGTCGCACCAATCGTGATTAAGGGTCGGCCAAAAATAGCCTAGGCAAAGAATGCGTTTAGCAACAGAAAGGCGACTGAAGTGACCTCCACATATGCCATCATGAACTTCTTTAATAGTATAGGTGATTTCAAAACTCTGAAGGCATCGTAAGAGAATATCCTCAAAGCCACACTTATATAGGAGGCCACCCATGGCGACATAACAAGAGGCCCTTTTGAGAAAGGAAAATTTTCCATTACGTGTGAGGTCAGGAGGCAATATAGAAAGGGAAAGGTTTTATAATAAATAAATGTCTTGTGTGTTTAGTGAGGTGGTTCAAATGAGGTTAACACTGTAAGGTGCATAAGAAGGTCTCTGTAGTCATTTCACAGTGACAAAGATGTCTGAATCTGTAGGTGAGGCAGGTACCTGGGAAGCAAGGAAAACCATGGTGTCTACAAATTTATTGGTGGACCAAGGAATAGTTTGAAGTTTATAGCGGTACCGCAGAACAATTTGAAGTTTATACTCTTGAAGTGTTTCGTTACGACCCTAATATACACCATTGACTTGGTTCACTACCAGTTTGGAATCACCAAAGATATTAATGGACTTAATATCTAAGGCATAAATAGTCTAGAGGCCTAGAACGAGGGCCACGTATTCGGTGATATTGTAAGTACAGTCGATGTCAAGTTTGAAAGATAAAGGCATGGGTTCTGTTATCACCGAATCACAGCACCCCTGTGCTTATACAAGTGCATATACTTGAACTCACAGTGTGATTGGATAACATGGGTACTATCTCCAAGTTGTGGGACTTGCTACTTGAGATAGACCTCCAGAGAAAGCTGGTTCTTGCTCCTAAACTACCTGCCACAATCTACTCTAATGCAAGATAAGCTAACTATTCTAATCTAAATTTCCAAGGGACCAGGGAGAGAGAATACATAAAATGAAAGCCTACACTAAAGCGGTGATACACTAGAAAAGGAGGGTGTGAGAGTAATCTCCAAATGTGTGAAATACAGAGGCAAAGTGCACACTAGAAGAGGTGATGACAGTTCACCATATTCTAGCAAAATGCATTCACAATAATATTCCAAGCATACACAATGATAATGAATCCCTGCAAGAACATACTAAATAGACACAATATTCTTATAGAAATATCAAAGGGGCAAGAAGAATGCAAGAAAACACAGCAGGGGAAGATACATCCACAAACTTGTATTTTATTGCTTCCTGGTATGCACAATTCAGTCTATTACAAGATAAGGGCCTGGATCACTATGCAAGGAGTCCACTACAAGGGCCTGCAACATACTGGCTTCACAAAGAAATTTTGGTAGAGCTTTGCTACCCAAAAACTCCCCCTTTACAATGAGCTCAACACTCCAATTTATAGAAAAAATGAGAAGGAAAAGAGAAGGGAAAAATGGAAATCCCGAAATCTGTCCTTCAACCACCTATAAGAGGCATTAAATTGAGTGAAATGGTTATAAATTACTTGAAAAATTCTCCCCATACTGTCCCATGTGCTGCAGCAGAGAAAGAATGATGACCATGCCTCTTAATTGCACTCCCAGCTACCAAATAAAACACTGTTATGAACCCGGCCATGTTTTCTTAAGAAACTCAATCAATTTATGATCAAATCTAGAATTTCTTGATAACTGTGCATCAGGCTCGGAACCATGATTCCAACGGTACAAATTTTGTGTGATTTCGTTGAGAAATGCAAAAGTTATGGCCTTCTGAGTGCGGGCAGCTATTTTGGGCCTGGTAGGCGTTTTCTGTCATTTGACGGGAATGAGCATTAACTGACTGGAGCCGAATATGTTTCTTTTATTTAAATATACCTACCCTCATTAATGCACACCTTCTGGGTGAAGGAACACTTTAGTTATTCTAAAGATTTCTGTTGTGGCGTAGAGGACGTCGTGCTCGTTCCAGAAAGTCCAATTTTGTGAAAATCAGAGCTCGGAGTCAAAAGTTATGGCCGTTTGAAGTTTCCTGACCAAACGTTGACTTTTCTTCCTCTTCCTTTGGCCACTTCGGCTATCCGTGTCCCACGCGTCCCTTTGTCCCAAATGTCCCAATGCTGAAGTTCCCTAATTCGGCCGGTTCGGCCGGTTCGCGTACTTTTGTCCCGCGCGTCCCAGACTATTTCGGGATGCCTTGACTCATTTCGGCCGGTTCGGCCGGTTCGCGTACTTTTGTCCCGCGCGTCCCAGACTGTTTTGGGCTGCCTTGACTCATTTCAGCTGGTTCGGCTAGTTCGCGTACTTTTGTCCCGCGCGTCCTAGACTGTTTCGGGCTGCCTTGACTCATTTCGGCCGGTTCGCGTACTTTTGTCCCACGCGTCCCAGACTGCCCGTTTCAACAGTTAGTCAAATTTTTAACTTTTCGGTCAGTTCAGATTTTCGCGCCCCGCACGTCCCTTTGTCCTAAATGTCCCAAATGCTATGCGGACTGCCTGGCAGCTTTTCGGCCGGTTCGCGCCCAGATGTCCCAACTGTCCCAAGGACCACCTGGACTAGGACTTAGCCATTTTTCATGATTTTTCCTGGCCCGAGCTTGTTTTTGCAATTTTTTCACATTTTCTCAGAACTTGCTCTCTTGTCTCTTTGGGCAGGGGAGTTAAAAAAATCTAAGGGGACCTTAGTTCAACATGACTTTTTGTCCAGACTCAATATAATTGCTTGGGACTAAAGAATTTGATGCATGTTATCAAAATTACCTTGAGGGGTGAATTTTGGATAACAGGTTCACCATCAAGAGGAATGAGGATAACACCTGTACCACTCCCACGCTGACATTTGGAACCATCAAAGAATAAAGTCATCTGGTAAGGGTCATCATCCAAAGAGAGGGTAGTAATGGATTCATTAGGGAAATCAAAGTTCAAAACTGATTCTCAGAAAGAGGCACATCAGCAAGCTGGTCAGCAATGGTGTGGCCCTTGATAGATTTTTGATGAATGAATTTGAGGTATAAATCAGCTAGAAGCATGAGCCAACATGTAGCATGTTGATTTTGATAAGGCTTGGCATACATGAAGTGTAAGGGGTCGGTGTTGGTCACAACATAGGTTTTGTGGTTGAGTAGGTAATGGAAAAGTTTGGTGGCAAGAAAAACTAGCACTAAGAAACATTTTTCAGCATAGGTGTATTGGGTCTCGTAGTCTAAAAGAGTACGGCTTATGTAATAAATTACTTATTCCCGATGTTGTTCATTGCGATGAGCGAGCATGGCCCCTAAGGAGTGATCAGTAGCATAGATGTATAGTTAGAAGGGTTGATCGTCTTTAGGTGGAATGAGTATGGGTGGTTACAGAATGTATTGTATTAAGGCCTCAAAATCTTTGTGGCATTCGTCATCCCATTTGAAGGAGACATCCTTTTTAAAGAGGTGATGAAATGGTTGAAAATGGTTAGATAGTTGGGAAATAAACCAGTGGATAGATTGCAACTTGCCTTGCAAACTATGAAGTTAGTGAAGGTTAGTGGGTGGAGGTATTTCAAGAATGGCCTTGAATTTAGCAGGGTCAACTTCTATGCTACTTAAGGAAATGATAAATCCCATGAGCTTTTCCAAGAGAACCGTGAAGACACATTTATTAGGTTTAAGGCGAACACAATACGTTACAAGGTGATCAAAGATGGTTTTCAAAATAGTAAGATGTTTGGCCCGATGTTTTAATTTTGCGAGGAGATCATCTATGTAGTCTTCTAAAATCTGGTGCATGATGTTGTGGAAGATGTAATTCATAGCCCAATGATGCGTGGCACCAGCATTTTTAAGGCCAAAGGGCATGACTGGATAGCAGAAGGTACCCCAAGGGATGATGAATGCATTTTTTGTTGATATTCTAGGGCCAGCAAGATTTTTTTATAACCCGAGAAGCAATCCATAAGTGATAGCATCTCATGACCAGCAGTAAGGTTAACCAACTGGTCAATATCGGGAAGAGGAAAGTTGTCCTTCGGGAAAGTGAGGTCAAGGTCATGGAAGTCCATGAAAATACGAATTCCACCTATTTCCTTAGTGATAAGGAAAATGTTAGAAATCCATTGGGGATAGTCAATAGGTAGGATGAAAGAAACTGTAAGAAGGCGTTGAAGTTCCCCTTTGACCAGAAGAGCAATGCAAGGGTGCATTTTCCTCAACTTTTGTTTTACGAGGTTTGCATCGGAAATGGTTACAATATTGTGGACCACTATAGTGGGATCAATACCACGCATATCAACATAGGACCAACCGAAATCATGGTTATGATTTTTAAGAAAAGAAGTGATGGCTTCTTGTTCAACAACATCTATAGATTGGCCAATATTTAGAATGTACAGGTCATCTTGAGTGTGGATGTTAACTTCGATAGTTTATTCATTCAACATTGTGTGCATCTCAGAAGGCAATAACTAATGAACGTAAGAGTCTTCCGCACCAAGGTAGGTGAGTATAGACTCGCCATCCTAACATTGAATGATGTTAATAGAAGGGGTATCATCCTCGATCATGTCAGGATACAGGAAGGGAAGAGAAGAGGGAGCCTCGCCATCGCATTGATAAGTCAAAGGTCCCAAGGAAATGGTGTTTATGAAAAAGAAGTTAGGAGGAATGGATTTGGAATCCATCGACTCTGTCGGTGAAGGTGGTGAAGAAGGTGAAGAAGGTGGAGAGGGATCTACATCCTCAAGGAGTTTAATGCGGGCCTTCTTGGCAAGTAGTTTTGTAAAACTGATTCCACTACGATCATTTTGCTTGTGGGTCGTACATGAAATAGCAATGTGACGACATTTCTCATAAAAGCCAAATCCGAAACCCTTTCATGTACATTGATGTAAGAAAGTGTGGGCGAAGAAGTGATTGGTGAGTGACTGAAGATCAGCAGAAAAGGGTGGAGTTTGATATTGTGGTTCGGGTGTGTAAGTGGAAGTATAAAGTCCCCCATAGGTGAGATTGGTATGAAGATGGGAAGGACCATAAATAAAATGCTCGCTTAGGTGGTGATCATAGTGAGGATGTTGGTGAAGGTTTCCATAATCTTGTGGAGTAAGGAATGTATTGACATTGTACATGAGAAACTCCCCCACAGTGAGGCATTAAAACACACCTTCCAAGGGATCAGTGGTCGATATGTTGCTAGCTGGAATGGATGAAGTGTTAGAGGTTGGGTTAGAAGGGGCATCGATTTGTTGGGAAGCAGATGGGTGACTGGTGGAATCCACAACAGCGGTAGGAATAGAAGAGTTAATTATGGGTGAGGTAGCGGTGGAATTGGTGGATGGGGTTACGGGTGAAGAAGAAGTAGGCATGGAGGTAGATGGCTTAATGGGAACAAGAACATCATTAGGTCGGTAAAGCGTGCTATAGGTTTTGAAAGGTGATGGGTCGGCTGGAATGGTATAGGTATGCCCTTCATGTTAAAACTTTACAGAACGGTGTAAATTAGAGGGAACACATCCCATGACACGAATCCAGGGTCTGCCAAGCAACAAGTTGTATTTAAAATCCCCTTCCAATACGTAAAATAACTCCAGAATAGTGTGGGGACTTGTTATCCAAAATGATCCCCTACTTATTTTGGCTAACTTGCTTTCATTTCCTCCTTTCTTGTGCTTCATCTCTAATTTCATGGATTTTTGGAACTCAAAATTTTCTAGGTATTTCTTCATCAAATAGAGAATTATTTCCCCTTTCCAAAAACGTAAAGAAGTCCTCCTAACT
The DNA here is from genome assembly GCA_019776745.2 of Taxus chinensis. Taxonomy (NCBI): domain Eukaryota; kingdom Viridiplantae; phylum Streptophyta; class Pinopsida; order Cupressales; family Taxaceae; genus Taxus; species Taxus chinensis. The sequence continues at coordinate 301,284,033 of CM034148.1, read as the reverse complement.
CCTTGTAAATTTTGAGTTATGGCTCAGTGGAGTTTGCAGAGGAAATTTTCCCAACATGGGCAAGAGGGCCTAAGGGAGAATTTTTGCGAAGGAAATTTGGTGGATTGGCGTGGATGTCAGGAGGTTTTCGGCAGTTAGACATTTTTGGTTAAAAACTCAAGTTCATTTTCCGCCCCGCGAAGGAAAAATTTGGGCTCCTTTCTAATCAGAGAGTGACACGTCATTAAAAAGGGTGGCGAACGTCAGAAGAAAGTTAGGATTTTCATCCTCTCTTTTTCCAAAAATTTAAGGGTGCAAATTCAGCCGCATTCCCGCACCCAATCAAAACATGACACATGTCCTCGGAGCTACGGCCTGCGAAGGATTTTTTGGCACTTATCCATTTATGGGAAAAACTCTAAAGTACAATTTTGGCCCGATTACCCGTAAGGGAAAAAAAAATTTAAGGCTCCACAGCCAATCAGAGGACACCACATGTCAAAACAGAGTGGCGGGTGGTAGAAGAACTTTAAATTTTTTGGATTTTTTGCCAAAATTTCTCAAAGGTAAAAATAGAAGCAAATCCCCACCATCCAATAAAAAGGTGCCATGTGTCTAGTCTACGTCAGTAGCACCTCGGCGGGGGTCAATTTTTTTTAACTTTTTTGCTCTTTTGGGCAAAAAGTTGAAAGCAAGAAATGAGCCCGCGCCTCCATGGACTAATGAGATGATGCCACATGTCCAGGCGGGGAGGTGGGTGTCAGAAATAATTGAAGTTTTTGGCCTTTTTGGTCAAGATTTTCTCGAGGAAAATTTTGAAATGCATCCCCACTAATCAATCACAAGGCGCCACGTGTCCATTCATCAGCGGGGAGCGGGGTGGCAGAAGTATTTTGAAAATTTTGCCAAAGATACAAAACATAAAATTTGGGAATGGGGCCGCATATCCTCAGCCAATCAGAGAGTGCCACATGTCCTAGGATTGACAGGGCGTGGGGATTTTTTTGAAAATTTTCCAAATTTGCAAAATGGGTAGAATTTAATTTTGAGACCCGTTGGCCAATCGGAGAGCGCCACGTGTCCTTGGAGCAGCGAGCCGTGGAGAATTTTTCCAAAATTGCAAAAAAGTCAGAAAATATATGATTTTGCCCCACCGACCCAATTTTTGACCTAAATTTTCCTATTTCACCTAAAACATTGTAGAGGGCATATCTTTCGATTCCAAGAATAGATTTGGACGATATCAGATTTTTTTAAAAGATCTCGATCCCCCTATGCATTGAAGGCATAAAAACATCATGTTTTGTGGGTTTCAGTGCAGAAAATGTGAAAATATTTCATGCTTTGAATGCAAGATCAGATTGCTTTGAACAAATCATTTTTTGCTCGTCCGCCATTGTTTTGCTTCTACAACATGCCAAAGATGGAGAATCCGATCGATTTGATGGGGAAAAACACAAGAATGTCTTCTCACCCCTTGAATTCAAGATCAAATTGCTTCGAAGACATCATATTTATTGCATTTTCCATTTTTGCTTCTCCAGCACGCAGGCAAAAAAAGAAAGATAAATTTAATGATTTTGCAGGCCAATTTGTAAGAGATTAATGGCTGGTGGTTGAGGAAAGGATCATATTTGCTTCCCCTTCTATTTTCTCTCTCTTGCTTTGGCTATAAATGGAAAGGATTCATTCTTTTTAATGGTTGGACATTTTTTCTCTGTATCTCCCTTTCTGTCTGTTCTGCAGCGAGTTTGTGGAGTTTTCAAACCTTCCATAGATCTAGAAACACAAATTTATGACTTTTGGCCATTATAATGCTTTGTATCAACTCTGTGAAGCAATAAAATAAGCCTATGGGTGATTCCCAGGCCATTTCTTACTTCCATTGCATTCATTTTGATCTTTTTATTTGTGCATCTGAGTTGCATTATTTCTATGGTCTGTGTTTAACAACAGAGTGGGAGTTCATCATTCCTTGGTGCATCACTTCCATTAGCTTAGATTTCATTATTTCTGCAACTTCTTCTTCACCTTTGTGCCTTGGAAAGATTTAGGATGGGATTTAGGATAGATCCTCTACAAAATGAAAGCATGCACCTGAATAGAGGAATAGGAACCAACCTGTAATCTAGAGAGTCTTTTCCATTTTTGCAAGTCCCACACTCGGGTAAAATATTCAATGTTGTGCAAGCACACTGGATGCCCATTATCAAACTAGAAATATGAGAAACATCTAGGGGTGCTATGATTTCCTGTACTAATAGGACCCACATGAACATGGAGGATGACAGTTCCAAGTGTAGAAGTGATAGCGTCATTAAATGAATGCAACTGACGGGATGTTTATGCATGTAATTATCAGGTATGCATATTTGGTCGAATGTGTGGGAGGAGATGATGTTACTACTAGTTCCCTCATCGATCATAACACAACGTACACATTTATTATCAATATGGATGAAGATGAAAAGAGTAGGATCAGGGTCATCGGTATGGTGTGGTGCAATCTCTTCATATGAGAAGCTAAGTACGGTGACTTGGTGACTAGGTGAAGGTGTGGAGGAATGTGGAAATTTGGTGAGAGAGGCTATATGATGAGGTGTGATAATGGAGGTTACGAGTGTGGAATCATTGGGTAAAACCTCAATAGAATAAAGAACCTCCATAAGGGCTTGACGATGTGACTCTAAGGTTTGGATGAGATCATATAGGGACATTTTGAGGGAAGATTGGTGTAATTGTTTGAGCATCACGCGGTGCGTAACCCCATCAGAAATAGGATATGCAAGACTGTAGATAGTTACTTTATGTGCGGGTGTAACCGGTATGTTGGTTACGGGGTTGGTTGATGGGTCGGCTGCCTTGTCTTTCTCTTTGTCTTTCTAAGCATGGGTAGCAATGTGGACCATGTTGATTTGAGGTGAAGAGGTAGATGGAGAAAATTTGCCATGAAAGGTATGAGGACAAGAAGGACAAAAACTGAGAGGTGGGTAGGAACCTTGTGAAATGAGTTAGGCACACCGACATTTAGGAGGGGGCTTGGAAATCTCTCTGATACGGACCATGTTGATTTCAAATTTCAGGGGTGGATAGAAAGGTTATGGGGGTGAAGATGGGGGTTGTGGTGTAGGTGTGGGAAGAATATGTGGGGAAACTTGCTGAGGTGAAATAGGATCATCATCATAAAAATTTGGTTCAGAAGGACATAATTGGATGAGAGTTGCCTTTAAACCCTTACAGTTCTTGACATCATGTCCTGGTACATGATGGTAAGCATAAATTTTACTATTGTCAAACCATTTTGGTTCAGGTTTGAGAGGGTTGTAATGTCTAAGAGGTGGTAGTGTGATATCAGAGATTTCCAAGAGGTTAGCAAGGATAGTGGCGTACGATCCTGCTAGTGGATCACAATGTGAAGTAAATGTGGGCTGAGGTTGAAGAATGGGTAGTTGGGGTGTGAGAGGTGTTGTGATCAATCGGTTTTGAAGAGGGGAAGGCTGAATGGTAGAATCCAGGGGAGGCACAATCATAGGTTTGGGTTGCATTTTCTTAGGTAAACGTGTGGTGGCAGAAGAAGCAACAGAAGGAGCAATAGGTTTAACCACTTCTTTGGAGACTAATGGGTTTTTTAATTTTTGTTGTATTTTCTTAGGTAGAGGTGAAGAAGGGGTACGTGATGCAGATGGAAAGGAAGATGGTGTGAGGGGACGAGTTACCCATGGGGAGAACCGAGGTGCAATGGTAGGTGTTAGTCGAGGCCGAGAAGGAGGCACGGGTGGAAGGGAGGAAAATTTCATGGGTAGTGATGGAGGTATGGAGGGTAATGGTGGTATAGGAGGTAAGGGGGTTACATGTGATCATGGGGGATGTGTGGTTCGTTTAGGCATAGATGTCGGGCTATAGTAAAGGGGTTGGGAGAGTTTTGGGTTTACCATTGGAGGGGAGTGGTTTGCTTAAGGTCGAGGGTTGAGGTCCCAGGATGGATGGTAGAGGTGAAGGTGACAAAGGTGTGGTAGGTGAGGTCGGTGTATGCAACCTAGAAGGCTACACTTTCCTTTTAGGTTTGAGGAATAGGGTCAATGGGTATTTGGGAAGGTGTGGCAAAATCTAGTTTGATAGCGGGATGGGTAGGGTTCGATGTTTGTATGACCCCTAATGTGCTGATGGGTTTAGATACAATAGGTGTTATGGGAATAGGGCAGCTAGTGGATAAAGGGGCGGGAATAGATGAGGACGATGCAATAGAAGATGTTTGAAGAGTTATGGTCATGTATGGTTTGGGTGGTTGATATACCTTCGAGATAGATAGTAGAAGTATCAATGTGAGGGACAACTACATTTGGGTCGAGGCTAGGGAGCAGAAGGTGTCCCCAAAGTGAGGTTCTATCAACATAATCCAGGCAATTAGCCAAAAGTGAAAAAAGGTATTGTTGTAGGTGGGGTTGATGTGGATTGAATGGTGACTCCTGTAAAATGTGTTTGAGAAATAGGGAAGTCACTAGCTTCAACCTCTTTGGGTAAGAGAGCCAAAAGTAGGTTAGCAGAGATCTTGGGTGGTAGATGGAGAATGGCTACCTAGTGGTAACGACATTTCTACTAGATCTTGGATAGGCGGAGGAGATGAAAGGTACTCCTCTATGGGTGGAGGAGGCACCACTGGCGATGGCTCACTAGGTGGAGAAGCTAATGGTGACATGGTCTCAGTGCTAGCAATGGGTTCCTCTGCAAGTGAAGGAGGAGATGAAGGGTATTCCTCTGTGGGTGAAGGAATAGATGTGGTGGGTTCCTCTGTGGGTAGAGGACCTCGGGCTAAGATTTCCTCTATGGAGGGAACATGAGATAAATGAGAAACAACTGATATGTCGGTGAAAGGTAGTATGGACTTCTCATGCATGACTATCATTATTTGAAGTATCACCAGTTTGTTTAGAAGATGGAAAATGATTAGGAGATAGTTTCTTGAGAAATATGGAGGTTTTGGTTGGCAGGTGCAGTCGGGGTTATCCAATACTAACTTGCCACTCTCGAACATTTCTTGAACAATGTTTTTAAAAGTGATGCAATTGCCATCACTGCGTCCTTTTACACAATAATAGTTACATAATTCATTCTCTTTGTACCACGTAGGTGTGGTGCAAGTGAAGGATCAAAGCCAGTTTGTGGTTTTATAGGAGGAAGGGTGATAACACGAGATCCTTAATAATATTTTCTAAAAAAGACTAATATGGATCCCCAATCAGGGTATATTTTCTTTGTTCTCATTTGAATTGAAAAGTCTAGATGGGGGAGAGATTAGATGCAGGTTTGGCCTGGTTGGATGGATGAGCGTAGGGCCGGCCTTGATTACCACCACGTTGGTGGTTCCCTTGGCTTTGGAATAGTTATTCTAAGGTTTAGAGGAAAAACAGGAATCATTTTACTTGAATGAAGTATTCTTATTTTGTAATTGGATTTTCTTTTCTTTGATGGCCCGAATCCCTAGTTTTCGCACCATAGTGAATGCTTCATCGAATGTTCTGGAAAGCATGCACCTATAGGTTCGGTGAAATATGTCTAGCGCAAGCTTGTGTGAAGAGCTCTTATGAGTTTGGTTTGTGGTAATTGGAAAGTGAGTTGATTGATTAGGCTACGCTAGCGAGCAACAAAATTTGTGATAGATTCATCGTCATATTGATACGTAGAGTAAACATCAGTCATGGTAACCTTCTTAACAACATTAATTGAGAAGTGATCCAAAAAGGCTTGGGCTATATGATTGAATGAGTAGATAGAATTTCTAGGTAAACCACTATGTCAGTCTAATGTGGGTCTGGTCAGATACATGGGAAAAGGTCCTCAGAAGTAAGGTGTCGTCTTTGGCAATAAGATAGCACCCATGTTTGAAAGACCACAAATACTGTTGTGGGTTCCTGCTTTTCTAGTTGAAGTGGTTAGATTTTGGCATATCCAAGTGCACGGGATATGGATGAATAGGAATGGACAGGTGAATGGGCTCATTACAAATTTCATTGTAGGTGAGAGAATTGTGTTAGCTGGAAAACCAATGCCTCTAGTGTCTGCATCTTATCCATCATTAGCTTGATGAGGTCATTGGTAGGCTGTGAAGATTGGGTACCTACGGCAGTGTAAGGGGGTTTGGTGTTGAACATATGATGAGGGCAGCATTCCAGTGTATGATGATGTCGAATAGGGAGGTTGAAAATGGGGAACTGATATAGGGGGTACATACCCAGAATGAATGACAGACGAAATGGGAGGTGGCTGATAGTAGGTGTATGAAGGTGGGACGGTCATAATGACTCTAGTAGCGATAGGGGGTAGGGACTATGGAATAGAGAGGATGATGTTCTAGTAGGGGGTAGTGGTCATCAACATCATGGGTGGTTGTGTTGTAATTGGTATATATGAGACAATGGGTGTGGATGAGGCTATGTTCTGGGCAGTTGACGAAGGTATGGTGGAGACTACAGGGGAAAAATATGTGGTAGATGTGGCAGTCAAAGATGGCAAGGGGCCAAGTTGAGAAACAACTAGGGATAACACAAGTCAGGATAACGCGTCGCCAGAAGGGGCTGACACAGAAGTAGGGACGAGGGCCGGAGGGATGGATACAGGCATGTTGTATATCAACTAACATGAGGCATCTTAAGTGGATGAATGGTTGAGGTAGAATTGTAAGGATGATGGGTTATAATTAAGGAGTCATGCAAACTCCTCATCACATGTGGCAATAGTGATAGGTTTTTTGGGATCTATGGATGATAGAATAGAAGCTGGTGAAGGGATAGGTGGGAGTGGTTGATGACTAATGTGAAATATGAGAGTGTTTGTCCAAGTACAAGTCAGTACCATGTGGATAAGGTATGAGCTGGTAAGACTGTATTCTGTTTGAATGAGACAGAACACAACAGAAGCATGAAAACAGGTAGTGGTAAGTGGATTAGGTCAATATGCAAGCTAGAAAATAAAACAATCTAACCAATGCCGGTTAGGGTAAATCGATGACAGTTAGGGTAAACCAATGGTGGTTAGGTTAAACCAGTTCCGGTTACTATGAGAAAAGAATAGTTTGTCTAATGAGACAACAAACTGATAATTTCCAGACAGATGAGATATAGGGTGGATGTTATCAGGACCAGGAAGGTATGACTAGTGATAGCAACTCTTAATATTAAAGAAGATGAAGTAGGTTTCCCTTTGGGAAGATTATCCAAAAGGACTATAAACCGATGCTGGTTGGGTAATACCAATGCCGGTTAGAGGGTAACTGATGACGTTCGTTGGACCAACACTAGTTACTGTGAAATTGAAATAGAGATGAAGAAAAATGGTTGTGATTTAAAATCAAGTGTGGAATCAAACCCAGAATTATGAGAATGATACAGATGAGGTCCAGGAACACTCAGAAAAAGTCGGAATACACCAACTATTATGAGTAGTGTAAAAGGACAAATAAAATATGAAGAACGTAATCTCTCACCTCGAAACGTAAGCCAAGCAGAAACACTAAGAAATATAGGATCCTAAGAGTTTCTATTCTATTATGTTTGTTGAGATTAAGCTATTTTGGGACTGACTGTATGAATTGTAAAATAGATTTTTTTTTGGTGAGGAAGGCTTCCTACAAAGAAGGAGATCTAAAAGGTGAGGTTTCAGGAATGTTATGGTGGGGGCGGGCTATCCTATGAGATATGACTTGAAAGAAGTAATGAGATGGGGAGTACCTAACATTTCTCTGATCAGTGCAATCATTAGCAGGTGTTCCCAGGAAGGATATTGTTTAAGAAAGATGTGTTAATTTTAAATTTTGTGTAGTTTTGTAAGACTCAGAAAGAGAGAGAGTTTTCTTTCTATGATTCATTTTTCAACCATCAGCTGGGTATGAATTCCAAATTATAGGTTGTCCTCATTTAATGTGCACAAATGAAACATACAAGAATGAAATGCGGTTAGTTTTAAGCACAAATTGAAATATGAAATTCGATGACACAAAAAGATGAATAGGAGAGAATATGATATTTCACTAATGCAATACAAATGAAATAAAAGAAGAGTTCTTTTTATAGCACCAAAACACGATTGCTTTGAGATAATATAAAGAAGAGAAGATTCCAAGGGATGAATTTTAATGTGAGAGCCCTTTGAAAGGAAAAAACATATAACTTTTCCTAAGAATGAATAAAAATGCAAGGAACCCCGAATGGGTCCCACCAGGCGTGCCAAAATGTTTCACCTGATTCTTAGACATTTCTAGGAAGTTGAAAAAATAGATAAGGGTAGATGGTTAGGATGAATACCTATTGAGAATGTTTGAAGGTTGTTGCACGCATTTTGACTCCTTGATCCACATCTGATCGTGAGAGATTCCTTTTGGCCGAGAGGAACTACCTTAAATAGAAAACAAGACCACCAGAAAGAGTTAAACAGTATATCCAGTGTACTGCCTAGCGTATGCTAGATCTGGGAAGTGTGATACTCCCTAGATGGTTGTCAATCCACTGTTTAAGCAATTTAATGTAATAAATAAAGTAATTTTGTCCTACTGTAGTCAATATGATTTAGGTATCTCATACAAAATACAATAAGTAAGATCTAGTCTAACAGGATAGGCTAGAATACGATCGGTGGGTCAGGTAAATGGTTCTGGATTTTTGCAGGTCTGCCAAAGGTTTGAGAAAGGTCACAGGAAATTATGGGTAACTCAGGAATAGGTAGGTAGGTTGTTGTTCTAAGAAGTATGATAGATATAGATACCGATGTCGGTATAGGGGTAACCGATAATGGTTAAGGGTGACCGACGTCGGTCACTAAAAAATGATAGAGGGTCAAGAATAGAAGTCTTGAGGAGGTTTTTCAAGTTAATAGGGAGCTGAGTGAGGTATTTGTGAGGTCTATGTAGGATATCAGGCTAGTGGGTAGATTATTGGGGCTGTGGTGGAGCTAGGATGATCTATAGGTTGAGTTGGAAAATGGTGGTATGAGGCCAAAATACTGTAGGCTAACCGACGCCAGTTATGGAGAACCGATGTCGGTTACTGTGGGATACTGGGAATATCACAGAACGAGTTTTGGGTCCCCTTTTTTATTTCACAAAGGGTTGCGTTGGTCGGAATGAGGTACTAGGTTGTTTGGATGGGGTTTTGCAAGGCTTTGACGGGGGTATGGAGAGTTAGTGATCAGAAGAGCTCACTGTGTGGTTTAGAGGGAGGATAACATACTAAGGAGATGAACATATAATAAGGAACCAAACAAAATGAACTGAGTAAAATGCTCTACTTACTTGGAATTTTCTTTTATATTCCTATGAGTGAGGAATGAATGTGTTGGAAGGAGATAGAATGTTATGGATTATCACCAAACATTGAAGAGTTCTTGCATGGGCTTCCTGTGCTCTCCTTCTTGGTTAGTTGGATCAGATCTATGCTGCGATGAGTACAAGATGGTTGCTGAGTGATTGTTGGACATCTGTGTGAGAAAGAATGCTTGCTCTGGTTTCTTGCATGCATGCTCGTTGTATCAGAATCTTCTAACCTCGAGAATAAGGTTTCCCAAAAGGGATTAAGGGTGACCGATGGTGGTTACGGGCTGACCGGCGTTAGTTTAGGGGTAACCAGCGTTGATTAAGGCGGGATTACCTAAGTTAACTAAAAATAGGAGATCATGGCTATAAATTCTGCCAGATCTCTCTATTCCTCTGGGTACAAGAGGGAGTTACCATTTGTGTCTGTGGGAATGAGGTGTAGGTATTTATTTCTAATGTGTTGATTAGGTCTTAGTTAGTTATGGAAACATACTAAGAATAGGCTTAAAGTGAGGTGGCTAGGTGAGGTGGAGTAGTGGGTATTAATTTAATTAGGATAATTAAATAATGTATATGATGAGGATAGAGATTAATTTAATTAAATTAATTAAATTAATATTAGTGTGGGGTGAAAGGGCCATGGGCTAGTAGTGTGTTTAAGTTGATTAATTAACTAGGGGCTAGGGCCAATGGGAGTGTGACCTAATTTTGGTGTCTACACTTAAGTTAGGTGTGAGAGAATGGATGATGGGACCATTGAGGATGGAAAAGGGATTTTTTTGAGGTATTCATTTGGTGGGAGTGTGAATTTGAGTTCCACCTATGGGGAGTGAAAATGAAATCATTGTTATTTTGTTGCATACTTGCAAGGGAGAGATAATTATTTTACGTTGATTGTTTTCTACACTTGGAGGCTTAGGGAGAGATGCCCACTTCACTTGGGAGGCATAAGGAGGTGGTTTCCCATATCCATTTCTCCATTTGGTTTGGGTATTCAAGCCTTTGCATTTGTTGAAAATTTTGAAAACTTGTTGAATATGTCTTTTGGTTGTTTTGAATGTATGTTTTTTTTGGAAGCCATATTTGTTAAAAGTTGCTCAAAATTCCTCATGGTTCTTTGGTTGGGGCTTAGGGGCCATTAATGGGATGGATTATCCTCTTAATGAATTTAATGTTGGGTGGAGAGCATTGCCTACTCTCCCTTACTTCTATTGTTATCGTTTATGTGAGAAGTTTGAAGAAAGTAAGACATGGAGCTACCTTTGGAGAATACTTTATAATTAAAGACTTGCATTTTGGCCTTGTCAAAAGATTTCATTTTGTAACTTGTTCATGTAATTATTCCCGCCTTGAGTGGAATATGGTATATTTGTATGTTTAAGAGGAAGTTGTATCTTCATTTGGAAATCCTGATAAATTGTAATATTTGATTTAGAAATATACATTTCGAAATGTGCTAGTTTTGCAGTAAGGAAACTTAATGTTGTATGTATATGGAAATGCATCTCTCTTGAAATTAAGTTGTTTCATTATCTCCAAAATGTGGTCTTTTTCATTGTAAAAGAAATATTAGAACCTTTTAGATTCACTTTATTGTTGGAATGGTTGAAGTGAATTTAGTTGGTGAATGAGTCGATGGATATTGTTTTAATGCAAGGAGACAATTAAAAAATTGTAAAAGTCGATAGTGAGATTCATTGTTAGTCAGTTGTTTGTAGGAAGGAAAAAATAGTTGTAAAGATTGTAGAATGATGAGTGTGTACGAGATCGTGTCAATACTCAAATTATCCCTATATAAAATAAACAATATTTTATTGACATATGTATATAAGAGGACCAAAGTTGATTTATTTTCCTACTAAAAAAAAACTATATTTGAGCAAATATATAAGAATGTTTGTTGTTTCAATTTTCCGTTATAAATAATAAATACATGTAGTTTACTTTATAAAAAAGAGGAGAGAGCAATTTTAAATTAATTCAATGTATTTTTCTATTATAATATATTAATATTGTGTTACAATTTAAATTATAATAATAAAAATTAGGATAATATTAAATATAGTATAATATATAGGA
>CM034148.1:301143296-301272174 GCA_019776745.2 Taxus chinensis | reverse complement strand
ATAAGAATTTTGAAAAAAAAAAAAAGAGTTTCCCTGTATTTCCACTTTTTAACATGTTTGAAGAAATCATTTAAATCTATACAAATCAAATAACAAAAAAAAATTCTTAGAAATAAAGGGCAATGGAAAATGGATCAATGATCCAACCCTTCAATTCAAAGGATCTAGGGATAAAAAATGAAAAATGAAAGAACTAATAACCATTTAAAAATCCTACCCCCGAGAATTTTTCAGGTTCTAATTTTTATTTTAATATCATTTTTCCAAGTTTCCCTGCATCAACAGAATTAACATCTCTACTATATGAAATACCATAGATTTCAACTCATGTTTGTCCATGAATAACATTCCTCTCTCTTTCTAGTTTAATGACAGTATACAATGTCACTAATTTTTCCTTTCAAGATAATTAACGAACCAACTAATTAACCATATATATAGCAACATCATTATTACATAGATGAAAAACATGCCATAAGTTTTGTGGAAATGAGAAAGATCAAATTCTCATAAACCAATTTCCTCAACTATATTTGATAACTTATTTTAGCAGGCCATTAACTTCATATTTAAACACAACCATACTTGTAAAGAAATAATTCAAAAATAAAACCCACAAGTATTCCCAGATCATATCTCATGGCCACAAGAACCATAAAATTGTAGGAAATAATACAAGATCAAAATTCATAACAAAATCCCACAACCCTACATCTATTCAATTTATTATTACTAAAAATATATGTTCGTATGTATTCAAAAAACCCATGAAAACTTAGAGATTAAATCAATTCATTTCAAGAGGCTAGGAATGGAGGATCAGGGATAACACCCTTTTCTTCTATTTTCTATTATTATAAGTATATTCTTATTTTTTCTTTAATATTTTCCAAGCATACATAGCTGGAAATTAATTCTATACATGGCCATTTGATTTTTCTGCAGGAGGAAAACTTATCAACTATTTCCAATATATTTTTCAACTACCCATCACAGAATACAATTTCTTATCAAAAACTTCAATTGAAAACCATAAATTTGATTTTCAAAAGTAACTAGTAAAACCCATATTATCCAAAACGTTTTTAATACATAGATTTCAATCTTAGAAGATAGTTTCACCATTTATTTTCCAAAAACTAGAGAAGAATGTAGAACCCACAAAAGATAACAATATTTTTATCAATAAAAAACTATGAGAATAGTAGAGAAACCCTTTCCTGTAAAATCAATTTACATTTTTTTTATTTACCTCCAAATATAAACTAAAACCCTAGTCGATTTGCTTTAGGTGCTAAATTTCCCACTCACCAAAAACAAAAAAACTTCCACAAAGCACTCCTCATTTGTAAGAAAGGGTTTTGAATAAAAATAAATTCCACCATCACATGTTGGAAAAATTTTGGTAGGGTGTCTCCAGGATGGGAGCTCTAACTGCAATTTGAAATGGTAAGCAAAACAAGACTCCCATTCTTTTCCCCGATTTTTTCCCACAAATATATATCTTTTATTAATGGTAAACGAGGTTTAAGGGGACCCTACCCTGTATAATAAGTAGAGACAAAGATATTACAATGAGGATCAAATGAAAAACCCTTTACATGTGGCACAAAGAACAGAAAATAACAAGTACAAACCAATAATCCATCTGAAACAAGAACCCAAATTACCAAAAATTAACCCTTAAACCCCTTCCTTTGGGATTATAAGTTCATCTTAACGGGGCATTCATGTTCTTTTTTAAATTTTACAACCATGCAATCCTTTTCCTTATTTACATTTTCATTTTCATTATGACAGATTGGAATCGTCAATTTCAAATTCTCGTTAAAATTTGGAGTCCCTGAAGAAGCCAAAGGAAGGGGACTTGTTCCCTTTTCCTTATCCATCAAATCCAAAAAACTTTGAATAACATGTTATGGATCCGTTTGAGTAGGAAGAGGCACTTCCTTATCCTCAAAATCTAAATCAGCATCTTTCTTAGACTCATAATCTAAATCACTATCTAATGGGTCGTTTACAACCAAGTGGCTAGGATCTAAATTCTTCCACAAATATCTTCCACTTTTAACATGTTTTCAGCCCAAGTGACAGTCAGAATCTAAATTACCAAGAGAAAACCCGATTTTACACCTGAAGGGAAACCCATTATAGTCTTGATTTTGTGTCCAAAATATATCCTCAACTTTGAGTTCAATAGTGGCTGGAATATCTATATAAGTATCCATATTAATAAAAGAAAATTGGCATATGTAGTGTGTTTATAATTTTCAATATTTTGATCAATAGACAAGAATTTTCCTAAGGTATTACCTATAGATAATATGCAACTCATCATCCAAAATTGGAGTGGTAGATAGGAAAGGAGAATCCCAACAAGTTTCACTTGGAAGGTATCAGTCAATGGGTTAAACAAAGGGAACCAGGGTTTTATAAAAATAAAATCGGATTGGAGATCCCAAACTTTTCCAAATATCAAATCTCTATCTGGAGTTTCAACAGAAACTACTATAAAACACCCATGTGAAGTAGAGTAAATATCTAGCTTACCTTGCATGATGGGACTCCAATGGCTTGATATCCATTCACGAAGAGTAAATAGACCAAGGAAGAAGTTATTGAATCTGCAAATCAAGCCATTTTTAATGAAAAACGGTTCATATTTCACTACCTCCACTCCAAAACTAATAGAGGGTGTAAATTTGGCATAAGCCATAGGTTTGTGGCTAGGTTTCTTAAACATATCCTGGAAGCTTCATATGGGATCCATTTTACCCTTATTTTGAATTAAGACATCATCAAACTAAGAAACATATCCATATTTGTTCACGGCCCCAATTACATTAAGAGAAAAACTGCTAGACTTGCTTGAGCCCATCATGCCAAGATTGATGCAACTCACATTTTTCTCCACGATCCTTAATCCAATGACAGTCGTGTCTATAGTAGATATTTCATTTGCAATGAAAACAGGTGAAAGGACCCCCTTTTTATGAAAATTTTCCACCAAATAACCATGAACCAGGGTATGAGGGCCACGAGTTAGGGAAACATAGCCATGAGAAGGGGAAAAAGATCCAAACTCGATAGGATTTTTGAGAGGGGATCTTCTAGCACCAGAGACAACACCTTCATTGGCCTTAAAACCCTGCAAAAAACCAAGCCCTCCACCTAACTCACCCAGATCAACCTAGAATGAGATGTTAATGTAGTGAAAGGGGAGACTTCAATTTTCAGAGCTAGAGCCAAAAGATAGACGACCATTTCCAAACCTTCCCTGGCCACTTGAGATCCTACCACCGCATCCTCTTCCAAAATGTGGAGTAGAGTCACTATCATGGTTGCTAGGCTTAGGGAACCAAATATCCATTAGATGGGTACTAGATTCCTTGTTGATCATGTATGCATACTATTGATTATATCTCGATAGATAATCCACACATACATATGACTAATATTTTTCATCATGATTAATGGATATGAAGTTTAGTATTTATAGTGATGATAATATGCATATTAACAAAATAAAATAATACATAAAATTATAAATAGTGTATTTCATTATTATGTTTTCACGCCTTAGGTGCTAGACTTCTTATATTGAACTCTAGGAGGCCATATGTTTAATTCCTAGCTATAAATAATTATCACACCAAACATCTCTAAAGGTTTGATTATTTCTATACTAATATATTTTTTTATATATGCATTTCGTTATGTTTTTAGAATCCAAATAATTATTGAGGTCATATATCATCTTATTTTTAATAAATAAGGGAAATTTAATGTTAATATGATCTTTAAAATATGGTTTATAAATTCTACTAGTTTCAAAATAAACATGACCATTGTTAACCCAGTTAGATAAAATACATTTGATAATAATATCTTGTCGTGTTTTTTTGAGTGTTCCTCCTAACTCAATTATTTCTTCCAATTGGCATAGCTATTACAACCATCCTAATCCAATCATTCCTTCAATTCTAGAAAAATAACAAATTTATTATTTTTATGATCAAACCTAATATCTAGTGGCGTGTTATTTTCACCACCTTTAATATATGTTTCTAATAATTTCAGATTTAAAATTTATTTCAATACGAATTTTAATCTACCTCAATGTAATCCTCCATCTCATTTGCTCCATGATCATATATATCTTCCCTTTATTGTTGTGTCTTTATTAGTTGTTCTTGTTCTCTTTTTGCATCTTCATATCCTCTTTCTAGATACATATTACTAGCCATTACAAAGTATTTTTTTATATGCAATTTATGTACAAAACTATACTAAATTTAATAAGCCACAATCTTTATTTTCATCCATTGATGGAAAGATGCAAGAAAATATATTCCTCACCTACATGTAATGAAGGATTATGAAGTTTGTTTGTGGTAATCAATTTTGATACACATAATGAAGGATTCAAAGCAATAAGAACAACATAATTTTAAGCTAGATAATTTTCATAAAAGGTTCTTAGTGATTAGGGATGATATAATACCATGGAATTATATTATTAGGAAATGTTCCCAACAAATAAATACAATCAAAATTTCTACTATCCTATCTATAGATATGCTTCAATCATAACCCATTACTCTAGTTGAAAAATTCTTAAATATATTTGAAAATCACGGTTATCTTTTATCCTAACATACCATTTTTTAAGGATTGCGACCACCACTACATTCTAATCACTTTCAGAAAATATATTTTGATACAAATTTTGGAAAATTTTGGTATCAAACAAAAATTACTTGTAATTAACCCACATTTAATAGAATACTTTGTAAAGTGTCTAGTTCGTTAGACTTTAAGACTCCTAGATTCAAATTTTTCCTCATCCATTTTTCAATAATTTATTAGAACTAATTTGTATATCATCCAAAAGTTTTTGTCTTGGATTGTTGAATTATAAACCAATATGTAATTTTTACTTGACCAACATGGGGTCTATAATTCAATTTGAATTAAAAACGTTGGGTAAAATTTCCATGCCATGTTGTATGAGTGATGTGGTTTTTTTAAGGGTTTGATCAAATATAGAATGACATCCTTATCTATTTTATCTCAAAAAATGATCTTTTCATGGGGTTTAATTGAACATATGTGGCCATCAATGGGTTAAATAATATCACCCTATGTTCAAATTGTTAGCAGGTTTGTAGAGCTAAGTGTCAGGAATGTAGAATGGGATGTCATCATAATTAGGAAGGTATAACTATTATCACCAAATTATAGCACCCTTGAATGGATTCCAATTCAAATGGATCATTCAGTGTAATTTGTGTAACATGGGTACTATCCCCAAGTTGTGGTACTTGCTACTTAGGATAGACCTCTAGAGAAATATGGTTCTTATTCCTCTGTTCAAGTGCGTGCATTCAAATTGCAGAGGTTTATATTCCTAAAAACTATTCTAATTTTCCAAGGAGACAGAGTTAATAAAATGCAAGAAAATAAAACCTAGACTAACAGAGGTGATGCACCAAGGAATGAAGAACATCTACTCTGCCAAAAGACACAGACCAGAAGCTATAATATAATCACCATGCACAAATAACCAAAATGTAAGGAAATATCAAAAAGGATGCAATGAACAAGAGAGAGGGTCGAAAATAATCCACAGATTCGTATTATTGCTCCAAAGGTTCAATACGATGCATTACATTGGCAAAAAGCACGGATTTCACATTATAGAGCTATTGAGAAGCCTGAAATTCCAAAACTTCACTTAGAAACAAGAGAGGAAGGGAGAGGCGGAGAAAAAATGTCCAACATTAAAAATGAGCTGAGATCTTACATTTATAGATCGAGCAGAGAGAAGAAAAGAAGAGGTAAACGTGAAATTACATTCAAAATCTCAACCACCAGCCATCAAATCCTGTAAATCTACCCACAAGAGCTATGAAATCAGTTATCCATGATGCTTTACATGTTGGAGAAGGAAAGAATGGTGTATTTAAAAAGATCTAATCATTTTAAGGAATCAAATCACACATTAATGGCAAGGAAGACATTTTTTCTCAAATCCTCACCCACCAGATCAGATATCCAGTCGTTTTCTCATGATGTTTGTGTGTAAGTTAGATATATGGTTGTTTCTCCATGATGTTTATGTGCTGGCGAAGATAAAATGGTGGAGTTGATCAAAATATGATCATTTTGCACAATCAGATCTCACATTAATGGATAGG
Organism: Taxus chinensis; assembly: GCA_019776745.2. Taxonomy (NCBI): domain Eukaryota; kingdom Viridiplantae; phylum Streptophyta; class Pinopsida; order Cupressales; family Taxaceae; genus Taxus; species Taxus chinensis. The sequence goes on along the minus strand of CM034148.1, from coordinate 301,265,974 downwards.
AAGACATTTTTCAACATTTCACCCACCAAATCCTGTGAAAAACAATATTTTAAGCTTGCATGGCATGGAGGAGGTCAAGATATTTCTAATGATACAAATTTCGTTGCATTTGGAGCTCTGGTTCGAAAGGTATAACCAATTTGAAATTTTGAACCAAATCTATATGAAAATTGTGAAATGCAACCTTCAAAACAGATCCACAGGCCCGCAATTGCAACTTACTCCCTTTTGGCCAAGAAAATGCAAAAATCCCAAAAAACCTCCACGTCCCCCAGCTCTGCCATACAATTTTGCCCCAAAGTCCTCGCGGGATGAAAATTGGAATTTCACACCTTTTTTCTTGAAACCGAAAAAAAATCCAAAGCTATGAAAGTCCCCTGTAAGTTCGCATGCCTGCCACTTGTCAATTTTCTATTTCATGAAGGGTCGCCAGGTCCTTGGGCCACAAAATGAAAATTGCACCTTTTGCGCAAAAAAGGGGCAAAAAAATCAAAGTATCTCCACAACCCCTTTCACTGCTTCCACCATGTGTCATGTTTTCATTAGTTAATAGACCCCTCAGGCTCATGGGTTTGCACTTGCAAATTGCACCTTTCACACCAAATAATGCCAAAAGTTTTAAAGTATCTTGCAAACTTATGGTGTCTTCCACAACAAGTCATGTTTTTATTGCTCAATAGACCCCTCGGGCCATCGGGCCAGCAAAGTAAACTTGCACTTTTTCCATTTGAAATGCCAAAGTGTCAAAGTTATCTCCACTTTCCCACAAGTCTTCCCTTGGAAACGTTGGAAAAATTTCCTTCAAAGCCCCATAACTGCCTTTTTGGGCAAAAATTCCTCCGCGGCCCCACAAGTCCTCATTTTGGAAGAAAATCCCCAAGACCCACAAAACTTGGAAATTTGGGAAAACGGGGATTTCTAGGCCTACCGGCCCACAACAACTTGGAAATTTAGGCAACAAACCTCCCCCTAGCTTGCAAAAAGAGATTTTTGGTTTAAAACAACCTTCCCAGGCCCGTCAACCCGTAACTTTCAAAATATGAGGAGTTATAAGGACTTCTTTACATTTTTGAAAAGGGGAGGAAATTTTCTATCTATCGGAGGTGCTTTAAGAGATCCTTAACTGTTTAAACTATGTAAAAATTCAGACTGAAGGAATAAGAGATAAAAAAAGACATGGTTAAACAAAAATAAGCAGGGGCTTATTTTGGATAATAATTTGGCAACTTACAGGGGCATTTGCATGCTAGATGAAAGATCAGTGGCCTTGAAGCATCCATTGGGCATGGAGTCATCTTGATAACACAAGATATGATCTATTGAAATGTGATGGAACCATCAAAACCTATTCCAATGTAGATACTCTACTAATTTAATTCTTTCAAGTTGCAAGTCCCTTCCATGACTGAGATGAACTATAAACGAGCATGCACCAGAAACAAAAGAGCAATGTGCACCAACACTTAGGGAAATGAAACCTAACTTACAAAAGAACAATGTGTGTATGCACTTGGAGGAATTGGAAATCCTAGATTAATATATACAGGGACATAAATTATCCTTTTAGTAGTGTAGACACCTAAAATATGCTTACACTTAGCATTTCCTCCAATTCGGTAAATTGACGAAACTTTGTTAATTACTCATTCTTCGTTCCATTCTCAGATGCCCATTTATGACACCTCTTTTGGTCGTATTCCTCATATAAGCATCTAATTTGGTTAATATCTCTCTTATTAGCTAAACATTCCTCCTTTCAACCATTCAGAACCTTCCCTGTTCTCTTTAGACCACTTCTATTGACTTCCAAGGCTATCTATCAATTAGGAATGGTTAGCCAGACTCCTCTCAACTCTCAATGAGTCTCTAATCACTTGATAATCAAGTTTAGATAGCCTAATCCTAGCTAAACTAAGCCTAAAGCATGTTTATCCTAATCTAATCTAAAATTGATTGTTGAGATTTAGTCCCACATGCACCCAAAGTTCAAACTCTTCCATTTGAAAAACTATAAGTACAAGGCTAAGCCTACCCATTCAACTTACAACTTTACTCACAAGTCCTCTCTCAAGCACTTTAGAAAGGCATTAGAAACCATTTGTGATAGCTTTAAGCTATATAACATTTGGATCTTGGCCATACTCCATTTTTAAGAGCTCCCCCATCTTGCGTGCATCCACTCCAAATATAGTTAGTAAGGGAAGATCTAAAGCTTGGCCATGTAGCCAACTTGGAGAGATATCTTCATTATGTTTAGGAGAAAACAACTAATCACATAATTTGATTGCTTAGGATCTAAACTAGGTTCACTTTTATTAAGCTTTCATAGAGTAGAGAGTAGTATACATGTTAGTATTTGATGTTTTTGTCAAAGTTATAATGCTTTCATGTTAGTTTCTCTTGTTTAGATCTTATCTCATGGTGCATGGTTGAGTTTAGGAAATCTTTGAGATTCTTTAACCTCTTTCAATAGCTTTTCCATTTTTCCATTTTACACATTAGGCATGCCCGGTGGGACACTTAATCCATCCTCCATTAATGGAGTCACTTTGAAGATTTTTGTTTTAGTTTCTAATTGTTTCTTAGTTTTAATCTTTCTAGACTAGTTTCAAAGTTTCTAGATTAGTTTCAAATCTTTCTAGATTAGTTTCAATCTTTCTAGATTAGTTTCAAGCTTTGTAGATTAGTTTTTCAAAAAAAAATTTAGATAAGTTTCAAGTTTTTTGGTTTCACTAACCTTTCTTGTATTAATGGATAAATATCAAGTTTATTAGCTAATTTAGCGAGGATTGTCCTGTTATTTTTGACATAGGCACGCAGGCACCCAAACCCGCGCGCACATACCTTAAGGCTGGCACACACGCCTAACCTTAGCACAGATACCCCTCTATCAGGGAAGACACCCTATACCCTATACATTTTTAGGTGTGCAGGTACCAAAACCCATGCGCAAGCACCTTGTGTACCCTCGACCCTTTGTCATAAAATGTTTTACCAGGCACGCAGGTACCCTAAGGCTTGCGCACACACCTAAACCTTAGCACAGGTACCCTAAGGCTGGTGCACATGCCCAAACCTTAGTGTATGCACACTTTGGCTAGTGCACATGCACTATCGTACCCTCTTTTTACTTCGCTGGCGTAGACACTTATTCTTTAGCGCAGGCATCTCTTGCGTGGCGCAGGCACCCTGTACACCTAATCGACTGTCATTTTCTCAGAGGCACGCACACACATAAAAGGGTGCATAGGAACCCAAACCCACACATAGGTTTCTCTGTAGGGGGCGCACACATGCATAAAAGGGCGTGCACACACCCTGAGGGGTGTGCAGGTATATTTGTTTGATCCAACTTTTTAGTGCTCCTTGTTTTGATCATATCTTTTGACTCGTTAACCCGTTTTCGAAGTTTGAATAGGCATCTGAAAGAGAACGAAGCATAATTTGTGAGGGAATGTCTAAAATAAATATACCCTAGGTATCATCACTTCTATCACAAAACTCCCAAAGTGCCTCGGAGACCTGTCAAAAATGTAAATTACTAAAAACTGTTAAAAACTGCTAAAAGTAGATTTCTAGAATTTTATGATTTTCTTACTTCTTGTAGGGTTATAACAGTGGTTTTCAGGTTTATTTTCCATCGTGTTTTTCATACTAACTTAGTTAAAAATGTTTTCATCTTTATTTGTGAAGGTTTGAAATGCGTATGCTCTTCCCTCGCACCTTTCTAGGTGATCTTGGGAAACAGAAATGTTTCACTACTTTCTTCATACTTGCAAAACGATTCAATTAGCTTTCAAAGTTGGTTAAAATGAACTTATTTTTTGCATTCTACTTAGGAATTTTCCATTTATTGCAAAATTTGAGTGAGATACCTTGTTGCGTATGCTCTTTCCTTGCATTTTAGGACGATATGGGAAATCAAAACAACATCTTATCTCCTTTATATGACGTTTTGGAAAATTACTAACCTTGGTATGTAGGACCAAAATCATTTGTCAAAGAAATAAATCAAAAATATATAAAACTTCTAATACATTTGTACTTGCAGGTTGCCAAAAGTTGTTCAAGAAAACCACATATAATTAAGCAAGATAAAAAACACACCACATTCAAAACACTGTATTGCAGTTTTCGGAAAAGGGTACGTCCCTCTCCACTCAACTAGAACATAAAAACTTTGGCATAATGCATTAATATATAATAATGGGGGTGGTTCCAGGAACCCCAAAGTAGTCCCACAAGAGAGAAGCCTATGGATGAAACGGGAAGTGCTCCGCACTACATACTTGACTAGTATTACCTTGTGAGTTTAGAGTTACAAGATTATCTGTATCGTGAACCTGAAAAGAGTACATGATGGAAACAATTAATGCCCACTTTACTTGAAGGGGGAAAATCCGAGATACTCCAAGGATTAGTCATTGCGACTTTCCTTGGCAAACCGTGCCAGGCTCTTAGATAACTTGTAACACCTAGGGCGAGAGAACCACCTAGGAATATATACTTTGGCCAGGAGTCCACTATGACCATTTCAAAACTGTGTTGAGTTGTGAGCCATCATTTCATCATGAAATGTGTGACGCGTTACTCTGGCTTAGTTCTTCACTTACCCTAAGGTAAGGCGAAACTCTGCCGAAGTGAGGCCAACATTTTTCACCCCCATTTGATCTACTTCCTTCACTTTCTTTTGACACTCTGTTGATTAAAAGAAGAGTGACTACCTTTGCATTATCAATTGATTGTTTCACCACTTTTTTGACCGTTTACGCCTATCCATGTTTGCGGCTGGGTTAGTTAAACATCTAAAGTGTGTGGAGATGTAAGTGCAGCAAGTTGGGGGACAAAAAGGGGGCCATAAGTGGATCGTCATATTGCAAATAACAACATAATCATCATACTTGTATGGATTATTAGCAATACATACACTCAAAATTAGAAAAACTTCCTTAGTAATATGAATCGTAGAATCTGGAATCTAGTTTCGTAAAACTACTAATTTTGATATTTAAAAATGGACAAGATTAGCTATATTAAACACTCAAAATTCAATGACTTGGTATTTTTTTTTAAAAACGCCTATACATAATTATAGTCCGTTTGCCCACGATTTGGATGACCAAAAATTGATATATATTTTTCTCCTTTGGTGAGAAGTTAGATACCACTATCTATCTTGGGATGGATTTTATTTTGATTTTATGATTTTTTCCGTCGAAAGTGGTATGAAAACATAAAGAAAACAGAGAACTTTTCGTGTTGCCCGCCATAACTTCATGCAAAAAATATGTGAACATAGAATAACTTTTTTTTTTGAACATGTATATAATTTCACTTTCGGTTGGGATGGTATAAGTTTGGTCAACATATCTGATAAGTGAAACAAAATGTTGTAGTCTTAAACCTAGACATAAACATTCACAGGAAAAAGTGTCTTAAAGACCTACTATTAGTAAAAAAATTATAAAATGATATTTATCCTATTCTATTCACTTTTAAATTAGTATTTCTACAAAGCTAACATTATCCCCTACGCAATGGTACCATTTTTATGACAAATTTTTTACTTCTTCGGCATGGTTCAAGTCTGTGGAAGACTAAAATTTGATGTTTTGCTGTTTTTAATGTAAAATTCAGGATTTGATGTCCACTTAATTGTCCCCCAACTTGGTGCAATTTACCCTGTGGAGACATATTTATATCATTGGTAGCCTTTGTGATCTTGATACCCAAGTCAGGATCGCCATCATAGTTAGGATTGATTCATCATTTTATCTCCCTTTGACATGTTACCTTGTTTTCATTATCTCAACACAATTAAGATATTTATGTCATGTTTCTCGTAAACTTGATCTAATTTTCTGCATTGTGGCATTATGCTACCCACATTTTAGCATATCCTTAGTATACTTTGAATTTGTTTGATTTCAAACATTTGTCCCAAAATCTTGAAAGGTGTCGCTTACTTTGTTTACATCATTTCAATACCACTTTGGCACTAATATCTCACTTCTCCGTGAAGCTTGATCGACATGTATAATTGGTGTTGTTACGTGGCTTACATTTGTAAACCTCACCCTTCAATCATCTTGGCATTGTTGGTTGTTGAACGCGTCGTGGTATCCTTTGATTGGGAGTCACGTCTACCCTTTGTTAATATTTACGCCTTGTTCATTTTGAGCTTGACATAAGTATTGACATTGTGTTGATCGTCTTTGCATCGAACTATTGTTTTGCACACACATTGTACATAGGGAGTAATTTCCTTATTGATTGGCTTTGTGTTTTAAACTTGCGTGATTTTTCCTTGTGATCATTCATCTGGAAAACTTGTTTTCTAGGACAATCCTTTTTTATCTAATTGATATTGCATCATCACGATGTCTATTTTCCTTAGGTTCCATTCGAAAAATCATGCACGCATCTCTGTACTTACAAAATGTCTAGTTGGCTGCCATTGTGCTACCCAAATTGACATGAAGCCTTCTTCACTTTGAAGAAGTTTTATCACACTAATCTAGGCCTAGACATTTTTGCTTAAAAGACCCCAAAAATGAAAAATTATTGCTTGGTTCCTCATGCTTATGATAATACGGAACATAGGTTTAGGATTTCAAATCAAAAGATGCTCGTTACTACTAAACCTCATTTGGTTCTTCGCAGCTAGAGATTCCCATTCGGGTACCATGTTCCCCACCTTCAGCTCATAGTCGGTGGTATGGTTTAGATGCTTCTGATCCAAATTATTTTTCAGGTTCCCCCCACTCTTTTTATGGTTCAGATCCAAACCACCATCCGGATCCCCACTCTTCTTCTGATTTAGATCCAAACTACCATTCAAATTCCCACTCTTCTTCTGAAGATTCGGATCCCAACTATTATTTGGATACCCCTAGATAAAATCTTGAATCACGGTCCTCCCTTCCTTCGCAGGACCTTTATTCCAAATCACCTCAACGATGTCTTCCTGTTTTGAAGACCTGTGTGACTTCAAGTTCCATCGATCGAACATCTAATTGTATTCTTGAGTCACAGTCCTCCCTTTCTTCGCAAGACCTCCTTCATCAGTCACCTTGACGACCTCTTCCTCCTTCGAAGAGTTCCATGACTCAGATTCCCTCTAGTCAATCATCCAATTCGACTCCTACATCGCAACATAATGGATGGCTATTCGATCCTACTTTCCAACTTACATTACGTCATCTTCTAGAAAAATGACCTAAGTCTAGATCTAAATCATCCATTCAAGAGATCCTTGCCTCCAAGCCTACTTCCTCTCTTGAGTTATCTTCTTTTGTCAATCAAACTTCCCCGCTTAGCGGACCCATCTCTTTTAGTCAACCTCCCATGGATCGAAGAACAAACAAGCCGTATACTGATTGATTTTTATCAAGATGATTAAACAATCAAACTGCATGAAGATATCCCTCTAGAGGATTGCAAACAAGGATTCCTTTTGGAACTCGATACGCTTGCATATAGGGAGGAAGAAGTTGATTCCTTTTATCAGAACATAAAGGAAGAACCTAAGGTCATGGAACTTGATTTTTCTTCTGTTATTCCATCTTCACCTTCCTCTGAATCATGATGAGATGTCGGGGTATAGCATTGATCCACGACCTATATTCTCATTGCAAAATAATTCCTTATCTATCATCATTCCTCAATCAAAATATCACCTTGGGTCACCCCTGAGTAGCCCATTGTCTTCTTCTATCTTGGGGCCACATCCTAGTAGCCCTCAATTTTCTACTTATGATTCACCTCCTGATAGCCCATTACCTTCTATTCTTGGGCAACATCCTAGTAGGCCTTCATCCTCTTCTATATCTTGGGTCACCCCCTAATAGTTCCTCATTGTTTTCTATTCTTGGGCCATACCCTCATAGCGCAACTTATTCAATACTTAGGGCACCCCCTATTATAGCTGTACATCATCTTCTATCAGTGGCTCACCTCATGGTAGCCCATCCTCTTCAATTCTTTGAGAATATCCTTTTCATCTATCACATATTTCTTCTATCAATGGTTGTCGCAAGCCCACTACCATTTCTATCGTTCCTTTCATCAATCATAAACATTCACTTTCTTCTCCTTCTCGAGATCAGACAAGTCATGCATCAGCTTATAAGAAACCCAAACAGGTTCATTATCAAGCTCAAATCAAAACTTCCAAGAGCTCCGAAGCTCCCAACAAGTCAACCGATCTTAAGGTTAAAAATCAAACACCTTTCAAGAACACACATCAACACACGCATCAACCTATGGATGAGGAACTCAAACTCCAACATATGAAATCCATGTTTCAAGATAAATTTCAGTCATTTATTGAGTATGAGCTCACCATGATCATCAAGATTCGGGATGATATCACTCTTGATAAACAAACGTGCCTAATCTCCCTTATCAAGGAACTCGTAAACATTGTTGTTTGATCTTACCATGTAGAGTGAATTTGTTGGTCCCACCGTTCCAAAAGCTATCAAAAAAAAAAAAAGCAAAACAAATTAAAAAATATAAAAAACATGAGAAAACATAGAAAATTCAAAGGTAGAAAGATCAAACATTGCAATCCGGTATTGCGTACACATGAATGTTTCTTTCTTCCCTTCCTTGTTATTCTTCTGTAAGTATTCCTATCATGTTCATCCCTTCAATTTTATTATGGTTAGCCTATTCACATGTATTTTACAACATTTATATCTATCGTATCTGTTTGAACCTAGTCTTTTATCACTTTGGTAAATTAAAGAACGACTGGCCTCTTGGAGATCCTATCACATTCAAAATCTAATAAACTTGTTACAAAGAAATTTTGGAATTTTTTTTTGACACTATCCAATGTTGTCACCACAATCACTTCCACCTCCTTTCATCAAGTCATCCATGGTTCTTAACCCCTTGTCAAATAGGAGAGCTGAAATAAGTTTTTAGAAATAAAAAAGCTAAAAGAAAAAGCAAATTGATGTATAACTCTCTCTTGGGGTATTTCCAATAATCTCTATCGGGGATATGGACACTTGATTGGCAGTAGACCAATGTTGTGATTATAATTAAATGCATCTTTGTCAGGGCTATGGACATCTGGTTGGCAGCGAAGCAATGTACGGTTATCCTTCCACCCTCCATTCACAAAAATCACCTTTCAAAATCAATCATTCCTACAAATTGGCTAGGTTATCTTCACGTACTATCTATTAACTCTTTCCTTCAAGAGGTAATACATTCCATGTGCACACACTAGATCTCTATGAGTGAAATAGGATTAATATGTTACCAAGTGTCTTTTTTTGGACCTTGTTCAGACTCTTGCTTTAGTCCATATCTCATCTCCTGATTTGTGCATTTGGCTAATCACTGTTTCATCGCGAGGTTTCTCAGCTACATTCATGTCATTCACATCATTCTTCTACTTCATTCAGAACATGCATGTGTATAAGATTGACTGTTTGCCATGATTTTGGACATGTTTGTCCCCTTTTGTGAAAGCAATCTTCTCCTTCCTTTCTATCATGTGCTTTTAGGCCAAGTTACGTTCGGGCATCCTTTCTTCTTCCTAAGCACTTCATGTGTTTATGTTCATCATCATGTTGAACGTATCCATAATGGCCTTGGGTCCCTCTACTACCCGTGAAGAGTTTTCCTATGAATACTCCCACCTAATCATTGGGGAATTTTCGCATCTTCACCTTTCTCGTACGCGTGTGTCATCTTGCCCTTGTACATACCATCTATCGCTAGGGGCATCCACACTTATTTTTCTTCCTGTACATAGTATTAAAAAATTTTCAAAAAAAAAACATTCAAATATGTTAGAAAACTCAAAAACATTCAAATATGTTTCAAGAAACATCAAAAACAATATAAATGATCCTATAAAACATTTCCCTTTGGTTCTCACCATTTCATGTGTTGGACTTACAGATCATCTTAATCTACCTCCATCAACAAAAGCTAGGATGCTTAGTATGTTTGTACTCTGGGGCACAATGATTTTCCAGGTACTGTTTCGTAGTGCACATTACTTTTTTGTCAGACCCAAGTGTCCTCCATTTTCCCCATCGCATGTATCCTTTCTTGGGGCACCATCAAAACCCTTGTCATTAATTCAAATAGGTTGGAATTGAAGCTTGATAACACAAACATTATACGTGTTTCTTTGTTAGGTTAGCTTGTTTACTTTCTCATATTACATTACATTGTGTATGTTGCATGGAGTTGGTGTTTTTAGTGATGGACATTTGTTCGTATATGGATTTTCATGTCATACTATGTTTTTGTTCATTCTTTTTAATAAGGACCGATGATGAAGATCACTAGTAATATGATGAAAAATAAAGTTGTTTAAAAGGCACTGGATGGATGTTAGCTCATTCCTCCTTCCTCATAATCCTTTTCTTCTATATCCCCTCTCTTCCCTTATTTTTTCACACTATTCTTTCTTCTATTCTCTTTCTATCATATTTTCGATCGTCAATCGAGTTCTCATATCACCCCATCGAAAATCAAGGGGGCATCCTCCATTCTACTCATTTTTCTTTTATTCCTTCAAATTTTTATAATTGTTTAGGCTTTTCTACTTTCTTTTAAGTGATGTCACTTACACCACCCCAAAGAGGGGAAAATGTAGACACCTAAAATATACTTACACTTATAATTTCCTCCAGTTCAGTAAATTGACGACACTTTGTTAATTGCCAATTTATGACACCTATTTTGTTCATATTCCTCCTATAATCATCTAATTTGGTTAATATCTCTCTTATTATCTAAACATTCCTCCTTTCAACCATTCAGAACCTTCCCAGTTCTCTCTAGACCACTTATATTAGCTTCCTAGGCTATCTAGCAGTTAGGAATGGTTAACTAGACTCCTATCAACTCTCAATGAGTCTCTACTCACTTTCTAATCAAGTTTAAATAGCCTAATCCTAGCTTAAATAAGCCTAAAGCATTTTTATCCTAATCTAATCTAAAAGTGATTTTTGAGATTTAGTCCCACATGCACCCAAAGTTCAAACTCTTCCATTTGAAAAAACTATAAATACAAGGCTAAGCCTACCCATTCAACTTACAACTTTACTCACAAGTCCTCTCTCAAGCACTTTGGAAAGGCATTAGAAAACATTTGTGATAGCTTTAAGCTATAGAACATTTGGATCTTGGCCATACTCCATTGTTAAGAGCTCCCCCATTTGGCATCCATCCACTCCAAATATAGTTAGTAATGGAAGATCTAAAGCTTATCCATGTAGCCAACTTGGAGAGATCTCTTAACTATGTTTGGGAGAAAAAAACTAATCACATAATTTGATTGCTTAGGATCTAAACTAGGTTCACTTTTATTAAGCTTTCATAGAGTAGACAGTAGTATACATGTTAGTTTTTGATGTTTTTCTCAAAGTTATAATGATTTCATGTTAGTTTCTCTTGTTTATCTCTTATCTCATGGTGTATGGTTGAGTTTAGGAAAGCTTTGAGGTTCTTTAACCTCTTTCCATAGCTTTTCCACTTTTCCATTGTACACAAGTAGCAACGTTTGAGATGGATTCCATTGAATTGAATTTTTAGTTCCTTACCATCCAACTTAGCCAATTGGAAGGCATTTGTACCTTTGCATTCCCTTATCATGTATGGGGCACTCCATATGGCATCAAATTTGGAATTCTTTCATGGCTTTGTAGGATCAACGTCACATTTTAGTACAAGGTCTCCAATTTGGAATTTCCTCTTTTTAGCCTTCTTTTCGAAGCTTTTCTTGATTAGTGTTTGGTCCTTCTCCATAGTCTGCAGTGCATGTTCTCTTGTTTCCTCCACTCCCATCAGCTTTGCATATCTGATTTCCATAGGCTTGAATTCAGAAATTTCTAACTGTTTTATGAGTTCCAATGTTGGCAACTCAAGTGAAATGGTTAGAAATGCTTCCTTCCCATATACAAGCTTAAATGGAGAGTTTCCTATGGACCTCTTGGGTGTGATCCTATCAGCCCATAGAGCTGATTTGAGCTTGGTATGTCATGTCCTTTTGTTTTCATCTAGAGTCCTTCTAATAGTTCTTAGCAAATTCTTGTTTGTGGATTCTTCTTACCCATTACCCTGAGGGTAATAGTTTGAGGAAGTGTTAAGGTAGATTCCATTTTTTACAGCCCATTCTGTCATCTTAGTACCAAGAAATGCCAGTACATTGTCTGATATGATAGTGGAAAGGGTTCCAAACCTAGTTACTATCCCTTCATATAAATCCAAAATAATGGATTCATTTTCTTCCTTAAGTGCCACTGCTTCAGTCCACATGGTTAAATAGTCAGTGGCTATAAGTATCCATTTGTGGCCTTGGCTTGAATTACGGTTGATCACTCCAATGAATTCTAACCCCCATTTCATGAATGGCTTCTCTACTGATATTGGGTGAAGGGGTAGGGTTTCCAACCTATCTTTCCGTGTGAAGAATGCACACTTTTTACATTTATTGACCCATGAGTAGAAATCTTTGAACACTGTAGACCAATAATAACCATCCTTAATGATCTTGAGAGATGTTACTCGATGAGAAAAGTGGCCTCCTACCTCTCCATCATTGAACTCATGTAGTACCCTCTGAACTTTTCATGTTCCAATACATATCAATAGAACACCATCAATAAGAACATATGGAATGGATTGCAATTTGAAGTGTCTCCTCTTTGCTTTGCTCATCTCTTGGGGGAATAAACCTATTTGGAGATAGTGCACTAGATCTTGATTCCCACATGGAATGGGTACATCATTAGCTAGTTGTTATTGATCATCTTGTAGTATCAAGACATATTCTTCTTCACCTTCTGGCTTAGCATGTTGTTTGGAAGCAAGTTTCTCACACAACCTTTTGTCATGAAACAACTTGGTCACCTTGATCTCAATGTCATATTCCATCACACGGGTGAACCACCATGCTCTCTTCTCATTCAAGTTCTTTTTCAAGAGGAATTATTTGACCCCAGCATGAGACACTAGCAGTCGGATCTTATTGTTTGATACCAAGTGCTTAAACTTCTTCAGACTTCTAATGATAGCAAGGAAATGATTTTCAATAAAATAATACCTCACCTCATAATATTCTAGGCTTTGACTTAAGAATGCAATGTGCTGCTCCTAACCTTCTCTATTAAGTTGCACCAGGATAGTTGAGATTTTGTTTGATCCTCCAAAAGCATAAAACATGAATTCCTTGGAGAAGTCTGGGTTAATAAGAGTTGGGGCTTGTGATATTTCTTGTTTGATGGCCTAAAAACTATCTTTCCCCTCTATTTTCCATTTGAATGCTAGATTTTTCTTCAACATCAGATTCAAAGGCTTCACAAAATTGTAAAATTCAGGTACAAACCTGCGAACAAATTTTATCCTCCCCAAGAAGCTTTGAATATATTTCTTGTGTTGTGATAATGGGAGGGTTATGATGGCTTCAACTCTTTCAGGATCAATTGCCAACCCTTCTCTAAAGACATTGTGTCCCAACACTTTTCCCTCGTGTTCCAGGAATACACATTTCTTTTGGTTTAAAGACAATCCAAACCTTTTACATCTTTGAAACACCTTCCTCAAGTGAAAGAGGTGGTCTGCTACGTTCACTGAAAAAGATAGTGATGTCATCTAGGTACACCAACACTATCTTGTTGATCAAACCTTTCAATTCCATGTCCATAGCTTGCTAAAAAGTTACTCTAGAATTTGACAGTCCAAAAGGCATCTTGTAATGCCCACTTTCCTTTGACATTTTTTAGACGCTAATCCTGATACTATTGATCTCATTTTGGACGTTAATTATGTTTTAATTATTATGATGTATAGAGGTTAGAAATGGATTATTATGAAATTGAATTCAGTTATTATGCTTGTTGATTATTTAAGATGATCTTTATGTGGATGATGATATATTGTTTGGCATTGGCATACTACTGATGTTGTTTAGCCTTGTGATATTGGAAACTATGGACAAACCTGATGTGGAAAATTATTGGGTGATGACATAGTTGTAAAATGTAGTTGAAAAGGATGATGTTGAATTCATGATATTGTTGTGATTTTATTTCATTCTGAGTTGTTAATTTTATCTCCTTGGATGTACTTATATGGCCACGAGGCCGAAGGGGTATATGTATTTTTGAAGGTCAAAACATCACAACAATATCTAGGGACTGGAAACTAACTATAATAGAATGCTGGATGAATTCGACGGGGTCACCATGGCAACTGTTCTATTTGCGTGTTGTATGGTTAGGTATTCCCATGGGGGGATCACCTTTTTAAAAGTAACCAAAGGTTTTCTTTGTTTTGATTTTTATGTCTTTGCTTTTTGTAATGTTTGTATGTGTTGTTTGGTAATATGTTACCATTTCATTAATTGTTATGTGTTGAGTAAATAATGTGAATACCCTTGTGATTAATTAAATAAATCAAAATGTTAAAGGAATGTAATAAATGGAGTTATTAATATTAATGCAAGTTGTAAGATAATTTAAGAATAAGATTTGGAGTGTTAGACACTCCATTCCCTTGGAATTTGAATTTGGCCTTGTTGGCTAAATTTGGAGGCTTGTGGGACAAGCTAGACTTGTCCCGCCCCTCTTAAAACTAATTACCAACCATATTTATGGGTTGGAGGGCAAGTTTTGAATTGTTTAAAGGTATTTTGATATGACCTTTTTGGAAGCATTTATTGTACTTGTCTTACATGTTTTTAATGTTATCCCTTTTGGAGTATGGGTCTCTTGGAGTGTGTAAGTTGATTTGTCCTTGCATTTATTGTGAGCTTTTAAGGTTGTTGACTTTCTCTTTTAGGGTTGAGGATGAATGAGGTGGAATCTGACTTAGAATCCACACCACCCTCTTCTTCCTCATTCCTTTAAAATTTTAACTCTTTCCTTATTGTTGGGTTGTTGAAGCTTTGGGTTCTCTCCCCTTGGAGTGCATTTTCTGGTTGTTGTTGATGTTTTGGGCATCCTCCTCATGGGAGCATATTTTTTTAATAGTTGTTGAAACCTTGTACACCTTCTTCCTTGGGTGTTTTTCTTGTTGTTGAAGCTTTGGTACATTTCTCTTGGGTGCATTTGCTGGCTGGCTGAAGTTGTGTGCACTTCCTTGCTTGGGCGCATTTCCTTGCTATGTAAAGCCTGCGTATTCTCCTCTTGGGGGAGTTTTTCATTGTTGTGTTCGGAGATCTTACTTGTGAAGGGATTGGAGATTATTTGTTTGTTGGTTATTGCTATTTTCTAGAATGAAAACTGGTTTTGAAAATCTTGTTGTGTGGGACAGACTCCATTAATGGAGAGGTAGGAAACTGAACTTTTTATTATGTTGTTTTTCTATATGTTGTTTCTGTTTAGAATGGTGCTTGTTGTTTGTATTTGTTGGCTGGTTGGGTGGAATTCTTAGGGTATGGTGTAGGATAAGTCTATGGGGATTTCATACACGGAGGGATAAGGAATGCCAATGGCATCAGTTATTGGGGAGGGAGTTTGGGATTTGGGAACTACCATGGAAAAGGAATAGCTTGCATTCCTTACTCTTGGGGGGCCATAAGGGATAATTTTAGGGAGGGATAAGGAGTAAGCTTGGGGAGGGATAAGGGTATCTAAGTTGTTTATTTTGACTAATTGTTCTGGTGGTTTCTCATTTCCCATTGGGAGGCATAAGCAACTCCCCATAGAATTTTTTCTCTTGTATTTGGCTTGCGGAATGAAGCCTCTATGTTGTTTGTATTGTTATGTAGTTGGTGTTATCCAAAATTCACCCCTCAAGGTAATTTTGGTAACATGCATCAAATTCTTTAGTCCCAAGCAAACATATTGATTAAAGGCCCAAAATCATGTTTTTGGGGCCCCCTCAGCTTCTTTCTAACTCTCCCATCCAAGAAGAAAACTCAACGAGTTACAAAAGGTAAAAAAAAATTGCAAAAAAACCAAGCTTAAGGCCGAAATACAGAGAAAATTGGCTAAGTCAGACATTCGTGTCCTAGGCGGTCCATGGGACAGTTGGGACGTCAAGGCACGAATCAGCCGAAAAGCCACCAAGTGGTCCACGTAGCAGTTGGGACAGTTGGGACGTCGGGACGCGAGGGACGCGAAAAGCTGAACCGGCCGAAAGTGGAAAAAATTGTCAAGTTTTGTTTTCGCGCGGTTTGGGACATCTGGGACAAAGGTACACGAGGGACGCGAACCGGCTGAAAAGCCGAAAGACGGTCCATTTCAGGCAGTTCGGAGGTTTTTGTCTGGGACAGCCGGGACAAAGGTACGCGCGGGACGCGAACCGGCCAAAAAGGCAGCAAAAGAGAGACAAGGAAGCCCGAATCGGCCGATGCGGGAGAATGCAGCCGGGACAGCTGGGAAAAAAGTATGCGAGGGACACGAGGGACGCGAAAAGCCGAAACGGCCGACGGCAAGGAAGAAAAGTCAACGTTTGACCCGTGAACTTCAAACGGCCATAACTTTTGACTCCGAGCTCCGATTTTCATAAAATTGGACTTTTTGGAACGAGCACGACATACTCTACGCCACAAAAACATATTTAATGAGGGTAGATATATTTAACTAAGAGAAACACATTCGGCTCCAGTCAATTAATGCTCATTCCCGTCAAGTGACAGAAAACGTCTGCCAGACCCAAAATAGCTGTCCGCACTCAGAAAGCCATAACTTTTGCATTTCTCAACGAAATCGCACAAAATTGGTACCATTGGAATCGTGGATCCGATCCCAATGCATAGTACTCAAGAAATTCCATATTTGATGAGAGATTGATCAAGATTTTTTTGAAAACGTGGCTGGGTTCATAACAATGTTTTATCTGGTGGTTGGGAGTGCAATTAAGAGCCATGGTCATCATTATTTCTCTGTTGCAACACCTAGGACAGTATGGGGAGCCTTTTTCAAGTAATATATAATCATTTCACTCCATTTAATGCCTCTTACAAGTGGTGGAAAGATAGATTTCGGGATTTTCATTTTCCCTCTCTCTCTCTTCTCATTTTTCTATAAATTGGAGTGATGGGCTCATTGTAAAATGGGGAGTTTTCAGATAGCAAAGCTCTGTAAAAATTGCTTTGTGAAGCCAATGTGTTGTAACCTCTTGTAGTGGACTCCTTGCATGGTGATCCAGGCCCTTATCTTGTAATAGATTGAACTGTGCATATCATGAAGCAATAAAATATTATTTTGTGGATGTATCTTCCCCTACTATGTTTTCTTGCATTCTTCTTGCCCCTTTAATGTTTCTACAAGAATATTGTGTCTATTATTATGTTCTTGCAGGGATCCATTATCATTGTGTATGCTTGGAATATTGTTGTGAATGCATTTTTCTAGATTATGGAGAACTGTCATCACCTCTTCTAGTGTGCACTTTGCTTCTATATTTCACGCATTTGGAGACTACTCTCACACCCCTCCTTTTCTGGTGTATCACCGCTTTAGTGTAGGCTTTCATTTCATACATTCTCTCTCCCTGGTCCCTTGGAAGTTTAGATTAGAATAGTTAGTTTCCCCCTGCATTAGAGTAGATTGTGGCAGGTAGTTTAGGAGTAAGAACCAGTTTTCTCTAGAGGTCTATCTCAAGTAGCAAGTCCCACAACTTAGAGATAGTACCCATGTTGTGCAATCACATTGGATGCTTAGAATGATCAAACTAGAAATCTGATCAACATCCAGGGGGTGCTGCTGATTTGCACTAATAGTTGGGAACTACATCTTTTGTAAAAAATGTCTTTTTGGAATATGTATTTTTTCACCTGTGTTCTATGGAAGCCATTGTTGCCCTGTGTTGTATTTCATCTATTATCGCATTATGGTTGGGGCTCGGGGGCCGATGAGAAAGGATGGCTTCTCCCTACTCATTGGATATCTTGGTTGGGTGGAGAGTGTTTCCTTTCCCCCTATCTTGTTGTGATCCAACTGAATAATTAAGAAAACCAGCCTGTTGCTATTCTAGAAAAGAAACATGCAGTTTTAACAGTCTCCTGTTTTGTAGAATTATTGTAACGTTTCCCACATTGAGGTGGATGAAACATTTTGTTATTCCTATTGGAATGGCCTCTGTATTGAAAAAAATGGAAGACTTAAATGGTTATGTAACATGTGAAAGTTGTAATCTGTTATTTCTTTGAAAGAATGTGATATATTCTGTATTTTGGTTTTTGAAATTTGAAAGGGATAATGAAGTTGTAAAGTTGTTGTTGGAGGCAATAAAGATTTGTGTTTCTATTCTTAATTACAAGCCTGTATTGTGTATTGGATTGGATGGAAAATGTTTTATGAATCTGTAGAGTTGCTCTCTGTTATTTATTTTAAATCTGGTAATCAATTTATCTGGAAGTGAACAGTTCAAATCCTTTTTATAAGTATGGAAACATTGCAATTCAGATGCATTATGCCCTCATGAACTTAATTGAACTTCAACACTCAAGAAAG
The DNA here is from genome assembly GCA_019776745.2 of Taxus chinensis. Classification (NCBI taxonomy): domain Eukaryota; kingdom Viridiplantae; phylum Streptophyta; class Pinopsida; order Cupressales; family Taxaceae; genus Taxus; species Taxus chinensis. The sequence goes on along the minus strand of CM034148.1, from coordinate 301,247,534 downwards.
AATCCTCAAACCTCATTAAAAACAAATTTGAAACTATACATCCATTTTGTTATCTAAGGTCGGAAAAATATGAATATAATAATCTAACTGTTAAAGGAAAAAAAAATTCCTTGGGAGTATGTTCCAAGTTTTCTCCACTTCTCTATCGACTCGTGCCCAATCACGAGTGGACATGTGGCATAGAAGTTTTCTTGCATTAACACGCATGAGGAGAAAAGTGACAAGAAGTTGTGTTGATGTGGGACAGGAGTGGAGTTGATGCGTGACAACCAGAGGTTGTTGACATGCATCAATGAGAAGTGATGACGCATGAAAACCCATTATTGTTTCCGTGCGTCACTGCGAGCTGTTGACGTTCCAGAACATGGTGTTATTGACGCATGTCACTGGGAGCTGTTGACGCGTGAAAACAAGGGGTTGTTGACACACGTCATTGGGAGCTGTTGACGCGTCATTGATGCACGTAAATATGCTATACTGACACACAAAAACTAGATTGTTGACACGCGTCAGTAGGAATTTGTTGACATGTGACAATTGGGTTGTTGACGCACGTAAGTAGAAGGTGTTGACACATAACAACTAGAAGGTTGTTGATGCACATCAAGGGATATCATTGAAATTTCCACCTTGGGTTTTTTTTCAGGAGAAACTTGAACCTGCATCCTGGGCTAGTTAGCTACCTTCAACTTGTTTGTGTAACCTATTGCCTTGTAACCTCATTGACGTTAACCCTTAATCAAAAAAATTATTCCATAATTTTCCTAGCTAATCCAGGTTTAGTTCATAGGTCTCAAGTATTGGTTTGAAGCGGGCACTACAAATCTTCTTGTAGGCATAGGTTCCCCATTTGGTGGTGAATGCAGTCTTGAATTGGTCCTCTTCTTTCACCATTATCAGGTTATAGCCTTAGTAGCCAACTAGCAATGAAAACCTCTCAGAACCAGCTACCACTTGCAAGATTTTCTCCATTGAGGGAAGTGGGTAGTGATCCTTGAGTGATGCTCTGCTCAGATCCCTGAAGTCCACACACAACCTGATTTCTCCATTTCTCTTCCTCACAGGCACCAAGTTTGCAACAAAAAATTAAAGGCTTGATAGGAAAGTTGATGCTAGCCTCAATCAAATTTTCAACTCCTTCCTCGCGAGTATCTCAATGTGTGGATTCACTAGCCTTTTATTTTTTTTTAAGGGATTGAAATCAATATTTAACTCAATAGTATGCTCAGCAAATCTTCAATTGAAACCACTTAAATCCTTATAGGTCCATGCAAACACATCTGGTAATTCTTGATAGAGCTGAACCAATTCATCTTTCTCTTGTGGAGTACTAACCTTCCCGATTTGAGATGTTTTTCCCTCACCTATTGAAACAAGCTCTGAGTCTTCACCTCTTACCTAAATGTAATCTTCCTCCACTAATTTATCCTAAAAATCAAGTATTAGAGTGATCAGAAAGAGAAAATATGAAGGATTGGAAGAGGACGTGGCTGTGCAAAGTGACCAACATTTTTTTATCAAAGAGACCTACATTTATTTATTTCTTGTACGTGGGAGGTTGAAGTCTCTGTGTGGAAATTTTTGAAGAGAAAGTTGTGTGGAAGTTTTAGAGTCATTTTTTTATTGACAAAAGGACAAAATACTCTCTACCCACATGGTAATCAACAACCAGTTTTGTAGCTCTGAGCGTGCATGGAGAGGATTAGAAGTGTTGAGTCTTTGAGCCTGCGTGAAGAAGAGGAATCCACCAAGGAAGCGTTGAGTCTCTCAAGCCAACACTAAATGTCAAGTGTGTAAGAGAATATCAAGACTTTCGGGAGCCAAATCAAAGACTTGAAAGCCCAAGAACATCGTCAAGCCGCTCAAGATAGCTCCAGGTTCTATTTCTCCTTTCTTAATGAGATTCGCAACACTAGAAACCTTGTATTCAATGAACTGGTTCAAAGAGGAATTTTATAGTATTTTCTTTTCCATGTTAGTTGTCAGGAGAAAAGAGTTTGAGCTGAGCTAGAAACTAGTTACAACACAAACTTTGAAGATGAGGTCAAACGCCCCATGAATCTTCATCGTCTCTCAGTATATGAGTATTAAGAACATCTACAAGATATTATATCTCACCAGTGAGTACATACTGTAATATTTCTTGGAAATAAATAAATAAATATTATTTTATTTTATTATTATGTCTGCTTCGAAGTTCCTTCTTTCTGATGCTTAATTACTTAAAGGGCCAAATTATGCATCCTAGAAAACAAAGATGCTAACTATCCTTTAGTTTTTAGGTTTATGGGGCATCGTCACAGGGTCAGTGATAGTTCCCACTGCCCATGATGAACTCATAAAATATGAGATGGGTAGTGCTAAAACATTGATGTTGATCATGCTGAGTATCACTAATGATGTGCATGTAAGAGGGATTCGTGAGAACCAATGTCAAAAAGTGATGCACCAAAATGAACTTGAACTCCGATGGTATCGTCAAGCCAACGCAATACGAAAGATTCGAAACAATGGAAAGAAGATTGCAAGTAAGAAGAATGGGTCTGCTCATGCTCATAGATCAAAAAATAGGAAGTACAAATAGGGGTGCTGTGTAACCCCCATGCCTAAACATGGAAAGAAATCAATGACGCCACTGACGCATATGACATTGATTGACGCATATGATGCCACTAGAAGAGGAGTTACAATTCCAAATAAGGAATGTAACTCCTATGACACATTGACGCAAATGACAATGTCATATTTTATGATAGAATCTGACACTTTTCATTTGACTTCCTAAGACCTATGACTCTCGCAAGGCGAGATGACTCACCTAGGTGATGTGGATGATGACTGGACAGTCACACACACCAACACCCCCCCTTCATCGAAGCCAAGGAAGAGGTCAAGGTAAGCCATAACAGAAAAAGAAGACTCCCCTAGACAACTAAGAAAGATGTGTCGATGGGCCCCGACAACTAAAGGCTTGATAAGGTGCCCATGTACAAACAACATCTTTCTGGAAAGAAGAATAGGAGAAGAAGGAGGACCATCTTTCCACAAAGCTTTTGGGATTCCTGAGTGGGATTCTGCCATGGATGAGGAGTATTCCTCACTCATAACGAATGACACTTGGGATCTTACCCTTCTTCCAAAAGGAAGAAAAATTGTTTGGTGTAGGTGGTTATATCGAACAAAGTACGGAGCTGATGGAGAAGTTGAGAAGTATAAAGTGTGACTTGTAGCTAAGGGTTTCTCCCAGGTGGCTGGGGTTGATTACTCAGAAACCTTTGCTCTGGTTACGAAGATGACTTCCATTCGACTGACCCTTGCCATTGCTGCTGCTAACAGATGGGAATTCCACCAGATGGACATTAAGAGTGCCTTCCTTCATGGGGACCTAGAGGAGGAGATCTATATGGAACAACCTCCGGGTTATGTCCATGATCCATCCCTCATTTACAAATTAAATAAGTCTCTCTACGGCCTTAAACAAGCCCCTCAGGCTTGGTATGCCAAGATGGAATCCTTTTTACTTGCATCAGGGTTCACTCGGTGTCACTCTATGGGAGGTTATTGGCATAGCAACTGTAACATGATGAGATCAATCTCCACCATCAGTTCGAGCTTTTATTGGTGTAGCAATTGATTAACACGATGAGATCCCTCTCCACTGAAATTTTGAGCTTTTGGTGTGACGACAAGTCATTTGGTATCAGAGCTAGCCAGTTAAGCGCGCCGCCCCTAGAGTAGTTCTGGGACGGGTGACCTCCCGGTATATTCCCGGTGTTACTTCCTCTTAATATGCCATTGGGACTGATTGGGTGTATACCCGACTCCATCGTGCGGGAGGGTATTGGCATAGCAACTGATTAACACGATGAGATCCCTCTCCACCACAAGTTTGAGCTTTTGGTGTGACGGCAAGTCGTGTAGCTTTGATAGCAACTAGTTAAGCGCGCTAGCCCCAGAGTAATTCTTGGATGGGTGACCTCCCAGGAAATTCCTGGTGTCACTTTCTCTTAATATGTCGTTGTCCCTGATTGGGTGTATACCCGGCTCCATCGTGTGGGAGGTTATTGGCGTAGCAACTGATTAACACGATGAAATCCCTCTCCACTGAAACTTCAAGCTTTTAGTGTGACGGAAAGTCATGTAGCTATGATACCAGGTAGTTAAGCACGCCTACCCTAGAGTAGTGCTGGGATGGGTGACCTCCTGCGAAATTCCCGGTCTCACTTCCTCTTAATATGTCATTGGGCCTGATTGGGTGTATACCCGGCTCCATCATGCGGGATGGTATTGGTGTAGCAACTGTAACACGATGAGATCCCTCTCCACCATCAGTTCGAGCTTGTGATGTGACGGTAAGTCATGTAAATCTGATACCATGAAAGAGGGATTCACGAAAAATGATGTCAAAAAGCGATGCACCACAACAAAGTTACACTCCGATGGTAACGTCAAGCCAACGAAATACAAAAGATTCAAAACAATGGAAAGAAGATTGCAAGTAAGAAGAATGGGTCTGCTCATGCTCATAGATTGAAAAATAGGAAGTACAAATAGGGTTGTTGTGTAACCCCCATGCTTAAACATGGAAAGAAATCAATGACGCCACTGATGCATATGACATTGACTGACGCATATGACGCCACTAGAAGAGGAGTTACAATTATAAATAAGGAATGTAACTCCTATGACACATTGACGCAAATGACAATGTCAGATTTTATGACAGAATATGACACTTGTCATTTGACTTCCTAATACCTATGACTCTCGCAAGGTGAGATGACTCACCTAGGTGATGTGGACGATGACTGGACAGTCACACACACCAAAAATGCAACCACATGTTCGGGATGCATAGAAACCATATGAAAAATGGGATAAACTAGCAACCATCTTTGAGGTGAAGAATCAGACTAAGATACTCAATCTTCAATTGAAAATGCACACCCTCTCTATGGGTTCAGAAGAGAGAGTTGAGGAGTTAATAGCACTCGATGATAAGGTAAAAGAAAAGATTCTAGTTCCTATCACCTTTAGGGCACTTCCTTCTCAGTTCTGAGTGTTCGTTACGACACTAAAATTTTCCAAATGGAAAGTTACGTTCAAAGAACTTGTGAACTTGTTACAACAGGAGGACACCATCAATTCAGTCCAAGATGAGGCCCAGGACAAACCCTTCTTCTCAAATCCACATTGTCGTTAGAAGAATCGAAAAGGTCCCCAAGAGAAGAAAACACAAACACATCAATATCAACAACAACAAGCTCAAAATTCAAATGGGTGGTGTCAAATTTGTAAAACCAACACTCATGACACTGATCACTGCTGGTATTATGGATTGAAATAAGGTTCTTTGAGTTAAAAAATCCCATCTGGGTGCGATGATTTTCAAAATTAAAAATTACATCCCCGAAAAACAAAGAAGAAGGGACATCTCGCAGCTCAACAAGATGATGATTCTGATGAGGAGACACCAGAAGGATCCAACTCTCTTAGAATTCTTAGTATACGAATAAAGTCTGGTTGATAGACTCTAGTGAAACTAAGCATATGTCAGGTGAAAATAAGCAGTTTTATTCACTAAATGAAGAACCCACTGGAAATCGATTTCGGATAGTAGATGACAAAGAGTGCATTGTAGAAGGAATAGGTCAAGCTACCATTCCTATGGGACCATGAAAATTTGTATGCTTACAAAGGTACTTTATGTTCCTAGATTGACTAACAACCTCTTGTCAATCAGTCATCTCCTGAACCATCATCTAAAGGTACAATTTCTTGTTCAAAATAGCATCAAATCATGCTTGATCTCAAGACAAGGTACGTTTATTGCTAGAGATTTTCTAAAAGATAAGTTATTTTCTTTAGATATTATTTCATCTTCTGCAGTAGTTTTATCTACCTCAATAGTAGAATATACTACCCTATGGCATTACTGATATTCTCACTTGTCTGTTAGATCTTTACACTAGTTGAGTTCAAAATAAATGGTACATGGACTAACCAAACTATCCAGTTCCTTGCCTCTTTGCCCTGGTTGTCTTACAGGAAAACAACATAGGGATCCATTTAAGGTGAGCACATTCCATGCCAAGTAACTTCTAGAGGTAGTTCATAACAATCTGAACAGATAGTTTCCTTATTCCTTTTCATGATAGAAGTACTTTGAACTATTCATGGATGACTACTCTTGAAAGATGTGGGTGTTTTTCTTGAAAAAGAAGAATGAGGGTCTTCACCATTTCAATATCTTCTATCAACGTGTTGTGAAAAAGACAAGATAATCTCTTCTTCAACTCTGCTCAAATCAAGGGGGGAAATCACATCAAAGAAGTTCTTGGCATTTCTAGACCAATAAGGCATTAAGAAGAACCTGACTTCTCCCTACACACCAAAACAAAATGGCATTGTGGAGTAACGCAATTACATAACTTGATGGAGATGGCTCGCTACATCCTATTAACAAAAAAAATGAAGGATCGATATTGGGCTGCAGCAATATAGACAACTATTTATCTTATCAACAGGTAACTGACAAAGATTCTATAAAATAAAATTCCAGAAGAGGTATGGAGTGGAAGAAAGCCAAAAATTTCTCAATTATGAGTATTTGGTTACATGGCATAAATGCATGTCCTAGCTCCTGTTGGTCATCAAATAGGACTTTACGAAGAGCAACAGTCAGGGGACAAGAAGTCCCTCCTCTTTAATGGGAGAGGTTCCCTTATTCAGAAACGAACCTATTTACAAATATACAAAACATGATTTCCTGGTTGAACTTGGATATTACGAAAGTGTTTTCTATAAAGATCATCAATTACAAAAGGATTGAGGAATAAGAATACAAGAATGAGAAGAAAGGAAACACTCAGAATTATAGATAACAGAGTAATTCTTTATGTATGTGAAGTTACAGTGAATTGAAACAAGATCATTTGCATCATATAAATAAGATGGAATTTAAAGATACAAAGTTCTGTAAATAACATCTGCAAGAACACCAAGTTTCTTGACATAACACAGACAAATGATCTTAATCAGATTTAAATGAAAAGCTTGGGAATAAAAGATATCAGATAGATAAAGAATGAAAATCCATTCTGTATTGATTTCTTTATGGTCTATTTACACTTTCATAAAATAAGCCAAGTTGTTCCTACTGACAAAATGGTGAGGAGAGGCCATTATATAGCTTACAAATCAGTTACTCTTGGTAACCACTTCTTTTAACTAAAGATTAGTTAAGGATTGCCAATCGCAATACCTCAACTTATTACAATGAATCCGAGAAAAAGAATTAGAAGAGAAGAGAAGAATAAGGAGAAGAAGAAAAGTGGTTATGACTGGGAGGGACCCACTGACTTCAAAATCCGCTGCCTGAATCTCTTCAATGCCTCGGGTATGTCTCTGTCACGGGGAACTGACTTGTTGGCTGTAGATTGAGTCCAAAATCCAAGGCATTTCTCCATTTCCTTGTCAAACTCGACATGAGTACGATAGTCTTTATTTGCTTCTTCAATGGCAGATTGAAGAGAGAAGATCTCTTTCATTTTCTCTTTGGAAATGGAGCTTTCCTTGAATAGATTATCTTTGACAAAAGATTTGAATTGAGCTTTGATTTCCTACAAGGAAAAAGGCACACCAGAAGTTTCATCCTGAAGATGATAATGTATATCCTTGAAAGAAGATATAACCAGTGTCTTGAAAGCCTCACCCTTCTGCCAGCTATTCTTAAGTTCTCCCAAAGCCTCCTCCAAAACTTTGATTTTCCACTCCACGCTGTAAACCCAGGATTCTGACAGATTATCCTTTGCATCACCAAAAACCTTACTTGCCAATAAAACGTTCTCATCTGTCTATCCCATGAGGCGGAGGTCAACTATGCAACAGCTCCAAAGTTTGATCTCTTTATCCATGATCCCGATAGTGGAGGAGATCTTCTGTTGCAAGTTGTTCACCTTTCCATGGAGTTTGAAAGCTTCATCAATGAATTTCAATCCTGCAACAAGCATATCTTCCACCATGGCCTCCATAGCTCTACCATAGATGAAATACTTGTGCATGTCTTTGATACTCTTTACTTCATCTTGGCTCAGAATCACAGGTGGTGGAAGAGTAGTCAATGGGGTAGGGTCCAAAACTTTGTCTTTAGAAAAAAGTGATTTGATAAAACCTGTGAGAATCTGGGCTTGTTCTTCCAACTGTTCAATAGTTTTCTTCCCTTTTTCTACCCTCCCAATGACTCTTGTGACCGTTTCCTGGAGGTTTTGGATCTCACCTTCAGGGGTAGACTCTCCCATTGGAATCCCTGAGAATTCTAGGTTAGATGCTTGTAAGTCCTAATCTGATTTATCTACTGTAGGCTTAGCAATCTCCAAGAATTGCTGACCCTGAGCATCAGACACTATCCTGGAGGTGATTCTGTATTTTTTGGCGCGATAAGAAGGAGTAGTGCCTAACAAGGCTGCCACAGCATCAAAATGTGGCCCTGAGCTTCCAGAGGAAGGCTTTCTCTTCCTACTGTCAACGAGAGGCTGCACCCATGGAAAAGAGGAGGAGGAAGAAGCAGGAGGGGTAAGAGGACCAAGAGACAGAGAGCTCATGGCTCTCAAATTTTTCACAGCTATTATCTCAAGTTGAGACATGAGTGGGGCGATTGAGACAACTGGTGTAGAGGAATCAATAGCACTTGGAAGTTCGGTGCTCTGGACTTCCTTATCTTTAGCTGTTGGAGCTTCAGGAGCATTTAGAGGAGCTGCTACTTCACTCTCTTCACTTTCACTGAGAAGAATGATGTTCTCTAGTCCAAAAGGAAATTGTACCTGCTTTCTCTAAGGATCTTCTTCCACAGGCTCCTTCTTGACCTCTTTGAGTTTCTTCTAGTATACTTGGGTGGATGAAGGAGTAGTAACTGCAGGTTCCTGCATTGATGAGGGAAGAGGGGTTTGCATAGGAGTGTCTGATCTCGGATTCGATGCTTCCCTCCTTGGTGTTGAAACATCCTTAAAGGAGGATTCTCCTGAGTGCCTCCTAAGCTCTTGAAATTTCTTAATAAACCAGATCTTAGTTCTAACTAAGACTGGAGCCAGGATCTCGGCCAAATCATCTTTCTCTTTCTTGAACCAATCCAAGTCCTCCAAGGGAGTGTGCTTAGCCACATTGTCATACTCATATGAGTATAGATCAGAGTTGTCATCCTTGAGTCCTTTAGGAACTGGGTACAAGCCAAGTTCTTGGATCAATTGTAGAGAAAACCTATCATAATGCCTCTTTCTCGCCTCAAAATCATCGGCACAGTCAGCCCAATAGTCTTATGTATCTGCCTTATGATGATATGTTATCTTAATGTTCTGCTCAATGAACTTCTTTAAGTCGAAGCAAGTTCTGGGCTTGAAGAAATGAATAGTAATGGGAGCAAGGGCTCTTTCTATGTTCTGTGCATCCAGGGCTGTTTTACAGGAGTAGTTTCCCAAAGAGATGGGAAATGCAAACCAGTAATCTTCTTGTCCCTGCAGGTTCTGTGCAATTTGTCTAATTGCCTGCATATTTCTATCAAAGCCATCTTATCACTACAAAACATGGGAAACCTCAAACGGGTGCTCTCATAGCCATCAAGCCTAATATAGGAGAATTTTCTGAATTGGATAAAATAGGCACCGTAGTGCGATATCAGGTTCATGGCTTCATCAGAAAACCTTCTAGCAGTGTCACCCTCGAGAAGCCTGACCACGTACATGGTGAAAGCATCATTTACCCTTCAGAAATTACGATTGCTGGTTTCTAGGGTGAACTGCAGGCAGTAGGCATATACAGGATCATCCTTGTGGGCATCGATGTAAGAAAAACCAAACCATTGCCTTGATTCCGCAAGAGTATACATCAGGTACGAAGTCATCCAGAATTTCTTCGTTTTTTGTACATTGGATAGCTGCTTCGCTAATTTCATGGTGATGATTTCTGCCCAGTTGATATTTGAGTTCCCTCGCACACCATGTTGATGAGCGGGAATATCCAGAAATGAAACTCGTTAGTAGAGGGTAAGCCCATAACCCGAGCCAGTAGGATTATAAAATTTGACAATTCTTCATTAAAATCAGCCCAGAAAAGAGTCTTGGATAGACGATATGCTCCGTTCTTAGGGTTTTTAAGCCAAGATTTCACCACCCACGGCTTGTAGTTTTCACTGTCTTGACTGAACAGGGTCTGCGCTTGATTATGAGAAAAAACTATGGCATTATCCATTTCTGGAATCCTCAGTGTAGTGCCAATGGCGGCAACATCAAGTTTGGCGATGAGTTCCCCATGTATGTTTTTCAATTCGCTCGAATCAGGGTCGAAATGAGCTCCACATGAAATCACTGTAGCAGCACATTGCACCGAGATTGGGAAACCTCCAGCGAAAGCTAGACCAATTTCATGAATCATCTGTGCCATTGGTGTAGGGTTTACATCTATCATTCTTGACCAAAAATCGCCAAAGTCAAGATGGCGAGCTTCACTGTCCCCGATATTGGGAACGGCAGACTCTAGTGGTGAAATTTGTTCCTGTCCCTGAAACTTGATCTTCATGTTGATAGTAATTTGGAGGGCAGAGCTGCAAGCTAGACTCAGGAAGGAATTATAGAGGGAAGGGATACGCCTAGGAATTTAGATTGCAAGGGTTTGAGCAATAGATAGCATGGAAGCAGTGTGAAAAACGCATAGGGGATTCACTCGTTATATAGTTGTTTAGGAGAGAAAAGTAATAAATGCACATTAATTACATACCTACCAATTTGAAAAGTAAGATATTCAGGTAGAGTGGGAAAAATGAGCATGAATGGCACTTGGTTCATTTGGGACATGTGGGAAAAAAAGTTCCGATGGGCCCGAAAAGACAGACTTCGGGTAAACCGGTCGATCGGGGAACAGAGGGTCCAATTGAACTTGGGACAGGTGGGACAAAAATGTTCGACAGGCCCGAAAAACACACAAAATGACCCAAAAACGCATATTTTCTCAATTTCTTGACTTTTATCATTAACAGGACAACAGAGAAGACTCTTAAACTCAAAATTTCAAATTTTCACTTTCTTAAGAGTAGGGGAATTTTGAGTCGACAACAGCTGGCTCCTTCTGGGGATCACTTGGCATAAATTCTAGGAATGAGACAAGGCAAGAACTTAGAAAAACTCGGGGAAGTAGACTAGTACCTTATCCATTAGGCAACGAAGTCAAAAAACAAAACAATACAGAGGACAACACACCAAAACAAAGGGAAAGAAAAACAAAACGCTGTACAAAATATACAAAGGACTCCCTAATCACCTATGACTTGAACAATTTCAAGTACTGCCCACTATAAGGAAGTGGGAGAGGAGAACCATCCATGTAATCAAGGTAAAAATAATTCTTACCAGCAAAGTGCCTGATCTTGAAAGGTCCGAGCTAAAGGGAATCAAACTTGCCATGGCTGCCATGAGGTTCATGCCTTTTATCCCATAACAAAACAGTGTCTCCAACCTAGAAATCTCTGAACCTGGCTTTCTTATCAAACAGGACCTTTACCTTCTGCTGGTGAACAGATATCCTATCAGCAACCTCCAATCTGTTCTCATTCATTTTGTGAAGGTACATAATTCTCTTGTCCAAAGCATTACTGAAACTGGTATCTTCAATGGCCTTCATTAGATGCAAGGTTGACAGCTCCACTGTTACTGGCAATTGAGCTTCTACTCCATATACCACTTGAAAAGGAGACATTGCAATAGCTCTCTTTGGTGTGATCATGTCTACCCAAAGAGCATCATAGAGCTTCTTGTGCCAGTTTCGTTGAGACTCATTGACTAATTTCCTTATAATAGTCACCAAATTTTTATTAGTGGATTCTGCTTGTCCATTTCCTTGAGGATAGTAATTTGAAGAGTGAGCCAAAGATATGCCATACCCATAGCAAAAATCCATTATCTCAGTTGAAGAAAAATTCGAGGCATTATCCGTCACAATCTTGTTAGGTACACCATACCTTACCAAGATGTTTTCTTTGATGAAATTGCACGCCACTTCAGAAGTAGTACTCTTTACTAGAATGGCTTCTACCCATTTGGTGAAATAATCTGTAGCAGTTAATACATGAGTATGACCAGCACTAGAAGAAGGATTAAGTGTTCCAATGAATTCCAAACCCCACTGTTGAAATGGTTCTTCAATTACAACTGGCCTAAGAGGCAAAGAGGCCAATTTGGGTCTACCCACGAAAGTCTGACAGGCCTCACATTTATCAACCCACTTGGATGCATCTCTGAACAAGGTAGGCCAGTAATATCCTCCACGAAGTATCTTATGAGTAGTGACCATTGATGAATAGTGCCCTCCACATGCCTGATCATGAAAAGCTGAGAGTAGCTTTTTCTGTTGTTCCTTGTCTACACATTTCAAAAACCTTCCATCTAACCCACGTTTAAACAAGGCGTTTTCCCACAACACATATTGCACTGACCTTAGTTTAACAGTCCTCTTTTCTTTGGCAGTCAAATGAGAGGGGCATTCTCTGTAGGTGATAAAATGGGTGATATCAGCATACCATTCATCAACCGAGCTGAGAAACAACACAGTAGGAAGACCAACTTCATCCTCCAGTAACTCATGTCTAGCTCCTTCAGCAATGAGCTCACAAAGGCCTTTTCCACGAACGAGCTTGGTCGGTTTGATGTCAATATCATATTCTTGGACCTTAGCAACCCAGTTCCCTCTCTTGGATCCGAATTCCTGTTGTGTGAGAATTGACTTAACAGTTGTATCTGGAACCAACACCATGGAATGAGAGTTGAGAATGTAAAAACGAAACTGCTTGACAGCTTTAACCACTGCAAAAGCATGTTTTTCCATCATGGTGTATTTTAACTCATGATCTTGCAAAATATAGCTCATGAATGAAATTGGGAGTTCGTGCTCATTAGAATCTTCTTGAGTCAAAACAACAGCCAAGGTATTATCTGTGGCGTAGCAATAGATAATAAAATCTTTGCTGAAATCAGGACATGCTTAAACAGGAGTTTTAGCAATGGATCTTTTAATACCTTCAAAGGATTCTTTTCCTTCAGGAGACCAACCAAACATTTTTTTTTCCTTTCATCATTTTGGAGATGTTCAGAGTTAGTTCTACAAAATCAGGGATGAATCTTCTCAAAAAATTGATCTTACCAAAGAAAGAATGCATGCCCTTTTTGTTGGTTGGGAGAGGAATTTGCTGAATAGCTTGAACTCACTCAGGATCAATCTTAATACCATATTTGGAGACGATGTGCCCTAATAATTTCCCTTTTGTGACACAAAATATAGACTTTTTAGGATTCAAAGATATCCCATGTTCTCTACATATTAGCAGAACTGTCTCCAGGTGCTGAAAGTGATCTTCCCTTGTTTTAGAATACACAGTCAAGTCATCAAGGTATACAACAATGCACTTCCCTTTCAAACTTCCAAAAGCTAGATCCATAGCCCTCTGAAAAGTGGCACCAGCATTAATGAGCCCAAAAGGAATTCTTCTATAAGCAAAGGTACCCCAAGGGGTGGTGAAAACTATTTTGTGTTGATCTGCAGTATTAACTTCTACCTGGTTATAGCCTGAGAATCCATCAAGCATAGACAACATCTCAGATCTTGTTACTGCTTGCAAGACCTGATCCATCATAGGCAAAGGGTAATTATCTTTCAAGGAAGCCTAGTTCAGATTCCTGAAGTCAACACAGATGCAAATCTCACCATTTTTCTTCCTAACAGGTACAATGTTGGCAATCCATGTTGAATGATGGATAGGAAAAATTATTTTGGCCTTCAACATCTTTTATATTTCTTGAAAAATGGTGTCATCTATTTTAGGATTGTATTGCCTCTGTTTCTGCTTAAAAGGCTTACTTCCAGGTTTGAGAGGAATAAAATGCTGCATATCTTTTGGTTGAAAATCTTTTAAGTCTTCATAAGAGTAGGCAAGAACATCCTTATACCTCTTTAAAAGATCAATTTCTTTCTTCCTCTCATTTTCTGTGCAACATTTTCCAATGTTCACGAGCTTAGGATTAGTAGAATCCCCAATATTAATTTAGTCATACTCAGCTGATTGTTGAGGTCCAGTAGAAGCTCTAGACTTTACATACTTGTCGTGTTTATCAAATAGTTCCTCTAAACTCACCAATCCTTTAGGAATCTTGTTTCCCTTGAGTTTAATGCATCCATCTTGATCCGTTTCTTCTCCTTGGGTGGCTGCTTTGTCAAAGGACACACTTTCACGAGGCAAGTTATCACTTCCTTCAAAGTATAGCTATTCAAAATTATCTTTGAGTTCTAAGAAAGAAAACAAGTGCTGATCATCATTAAAAACTTTCCAGTTACTTGTATTATCAGGTACACTAGGTCGATGGATCATCTCAATGGTGAACTTATCTTGAGAGAAGTCAGGATGAGGTATGAGCAGTGATCCTGAGACTGCTAGTGAATCAGCCCTGGTGTTTTTCTCCCTAGGTATTGCTTCGATGGAGAAAGCATCAAGAAATTCAATGGAATCCCAAACCTGATTCCGGTAATGTTTCAACCTTCCATTTTTTACCTGGAAGAGGTTTCTTACTTGCTTTACAATCAATTTTGCATCTCCACGAGCTAGAAGATTCTTCACACCTTGTTCTTTTACCACCTCTAATATGAGAATGAGGGCCTCATACTCTGCTGTATTATTAGTATTTTCAAACTACAACTTGAATGAAAAAGGATGAAGGCTTCCTTCAGGTGACACCAGCAGGACACCAGCTCCAGAACCAACTGAGGAACAACTTCCATCAAACTCTAAAATCCAAACACCATTAGGATCTTTAGGTGACACTTTGGGGAGTTGGATTTCATCAGGAGACATAATCATGTAGTTACCATGCCCCATATCCTCATAGAGTATTTGTGCTTTGGGATGATCCATTTTTTGTACAATATACTCAGATTGCTTCTCAGGCAGCAACTTCTTCATTTTCCCATTAACAGGTATGAGTGCATGTGACCAATCCATTTGAATTTCCCCACCCACATCCTTACAGAAGTTTCTGCTTAGCAACATCCCATATGAAGGAGGAATATCTGCTACTAAGATGGTAGCCAAAACTTTCTTCTCAGGAAAAGCAGCAAAAGCCACTTGTGCATCTTTAATCCTTCCGACCAAGGGCACTTCTTTACCCTCCATAGAATAACAAGATCCATAAGTGCATGTGAGATTCAAACCTAAGGCATGAGCTACTTTAGCAGGCATCACATTGTCTGATGCTCCTGAGTCTATGACGCAATTGCTGAGCCTATGACCAACTATAAGAAGTGTCACATAGAATGGTTTGATTTTGTCACTGGGTGAGGTGACAACGGCTATCAGATTAGGTTGTGGTGTAGAAGAAGGAGTGGGTAAAATGCCTTTAGAGGTAGTCTTAGAATGGGAATTGACAAAGTGAATCATTTTAGCAAAAGCCTTAGGATGGGTTTGATAATATTCAGCTTCTGAGATTTGAACCTTAGTCTTTTTTAGGTGATCAATAATATCAAAAGACCCAGAAGTGGATGGGCTATCATCACTTGAGATCCTAGGTTTATCAATTTTAGGGGAAAAAGAAGTAACTTTAGTAGCAGGATTGACAGGACTCGCCTTAGGTGCAGATGAAGTGGGAATAGGAGATCCTCTTTTTGCAATTACGGGGATAGTTGTCAGCTGCTCCTTAGATTTCTTGGTGGGCTGTGTCACTTTCTCCCTTTGATTTTTCTGCTCTCGAGTCATGACAGTGTATGATTCACTATTCATGTCTGCTACTATTTCATCATAATCATCTCCATCATCAATGCCTTCAGTGGTGAAGAAATTAACTCGAGATCCCTCAAATTCATCTGCTTCATCATCAACCTCTTCAACAGATTCCTCACAATCTTCATTAACCTCCTCATCCTCTGGTTCTTCAACTTCACAGGTTGCATTGACATGAACTTTAATAGGAGGTCCTTCAAGTGCTAGCCTTGTTTGAGCAGCAGGAAAATGATTTCTGGGCTGAAAATTTCTTCTTGGAACATCTGCATAGGGAGTATGCTGAGCCAATTGTTTCTTAATGGCAATGAGATCATTTGCAAGTTTTTGTACCAGTGGATCAGTATTAGGTCCAGGAGTGGAAAAGGAGGAAGAAGCAGATTTAGATTTAGAAGGGTCTCTCCTCAACTTCCCTGACATGATTAAATCATCTTCAACACTAACAGCAAGAGTTTGATCCTTGGCCAATGTTGCGAGATTAGCCCTTCTCAGTGCATAACTAACTTCAGGTGATTGGGCATTTAGGAAAAAACATTTTTGAATTTGATCTACAGGTCGAGTATTTGCCATAATTTTGTTAATCAACCTGTTGAATCGGGCCACAAATTCTCTCATGGGCTCTGGTGAATCCTTCTTTATTTGAGAGATTTGGGCTAGCAAGGCATGCACATCTTCTGCTGGTTTAAAACTGATTTTCAAACCTAGTTCTCATAGTATCCCAGCTGGTGATAGCACCAGCCGGAAGGTGATAGAACCAATCAACAGCATTATCTTGTAGAGTCTCAACAAAAATTCTTATGGAGACATCTTCGTGTTCAACTCCCAGAACTCCACATGCAACTATGAAGGCTGCATGATGTGTTCATCAGGATGTGCTTCACCATCACCTTTGAACTTAGGAAAGTTCTTACGGTTACCTCTAGGTAACAGATGCAAAGGCTGAGGAAGGGCAAGGGGCCCGACATGATGACCCCAGGGTAATAGTACCTCCATTCTTGAAAAAATGGCTTGGAGAGGAACTGCAACACCAGCAAGAATCAAAGCTCGAAGATTAGGACTGGTTGGTTCTGAAGGAATGCCACCCGTAGGGTTTATATCTCAAACAGGTGGAGTGCTCGTCGAACGAGTCTTTCTATTTGAAGGGAAAGGAAAACCCTGCTGTTCTAAAAGCTAAAACTGAGAATCTTCAATACCAAGGGCCCTTCTCCCTCGAGTAAACCGCGGAGTCACCAGATCAAAGGATGATCAATAAATAAACTAGAATATGATTTCCCCAGTGGAGTCACCAAAAATTGTTGGTCGTCAAATAGGACTTTACGAAGAGAAACAGTCAGGGGACAAGAAGTCCCTCCTCTTTAATGGGAGAGGTTCCCTTATTCAGAAACAAACCTACTTACAAATATACAAAACATGATTTCCTTGTTGAACTTGGATATTACGAAAGTGTTTTCTATAAAGATCATCAATTACAAAAGGACTGAGGAATAAGAATACGAGAATGAGTAGAAAGGCAACACTCAGAATTATAGGTAACAGAGTAATTCTTTATGTATGCAAAGTTACAGTGAATTGAAACAAGATCATTTGCATCATATAAATAAGATGGAATTTAAAGATACAAAGTTCTGTAAATAACATCTACAAGAACACCAAGTTTCTTGACATAACACAGACAAATGATCTTAACCATATTTAAATGAAAAGCTTGGGAATAAAAGAGATCAGATAGACAAAGAATGAAAAGCCCTTCTGTATTGATTTCTTTATGGTCTATTTACACTTTCAGAAAATAAGTCAAGTTCTTCCTACTGACAAAATGGCGAGGAGAGGCCATTATATAGCTTACAAATCAGTTACTCTTGGTAACCACTTCTTTTAACTAAAGATTAGTTAAGGATTGCCAATCGCAATACCTCAACTTATTACAATGAATCCGAGAAAAAGAATTAGAAAAGAAGAGAAGAGAAGAGACGAATAAGGAGAAGAAGACAGGTGGTTATGACTAGGAGGGACCCACTGACTTCAAAATCCACTGCCTGAATCTCTTCAATGCCTCGGCTATGTCTCTGCCATGGGGAACTGACGTGTTGGATGTAGACTGAGTCCAAAATCCAAGGCATTTCTCCATTTCCTTATCAAACTCGACATGAGTATAATAGTCTTTATTTGCTTCTTCAATGGAAGATTGAAGAGAGCAGATCTCTTGCATTTTCTCTTTGGAAATGGAGCTTTCCTTGAATAGATTATCTTTGACAAAAGCTCTGAATTGAGCTTTGATTTCTTGCAAGGAAAAAGGCACACCAGAAGTTTCATCCTAAAGATGACAATGTATATCCTTGAAAGCAGATATAACCAGTGTCTTGAAAGCCTCACCCTTCTTCCAGCTATTCTTTAGTTCTCCCAAAGCCTTCCTCCAAAACTTTGATTTTCCACTCCACGCTGTAAACCCAGGATTCTGCCAGACTATTCTTTGCATCACCAAAAACCTTACTTGCCAATAAAACATTCTTATCTGTCTGTCCCATGAGACGGAGGTCTACTATGCAACTGCTCCAAAGTTTGAGCTCTTTATCCATGATCCCGATAGTGGAGGAGATCTTCTATTGCAATTTGTTCACCTTTCCATGGAGTTTGAAAGCTTCATCAATGAAGTTCAATCCTGCAACAAGCATATCTTCCACCAAGGCCTCCATAGCTCTGCCATAGATGGAATACTTGTGCATGTCTTTGATACTCTTTACTTCATCTTGGTTCAGAATCACAGGTGGTGGAAGAGTAGTCAATGGGGTAGGGTCCAAAACTTTGTCTTTAGAAAAAAGAGATTTGATAAAACCTGTGAGAATCTGGGCTTGTTCTTCCAACTGTTCAATAGTTTGCTGCCCTTTTTCTACCCTCCCAATGACTCTTGTGACCATTTCCTGGAGGTTGTGGATCTCACCTTCAGGGGTAGACTCTCCCATTGGAATCCTTGGGAATTCTAGGTCAGATGCCTGTAAGTCCTGCTCTGATTTATCTACTGTAGGATTAGCAATCTCTAGGAATTGCTGACCCTGAGCATCAGACACTATCCTGGAGGTGATTCTGGATTTTTTGGCATGAGAAGGAGTAATGCCTAACAAGGCTGCCACAGCATCAAAATGTGGCCCTGAGCTCCGAGAGGAAGGCTTTATCTTCCTACTTTCAACGAGAGGCTGCACCCACACAAAAGAGGAGGAGGAAGAAGCAGGAGGGGCAAGAGGACCAAGAGACAGAGAGCTCATGGTGCTCAAAGTTTACATAGTTGTTGTCTCAAGTTGAGACATGAGTGGGGCGATTGAGACAACTGGTGTAGAGGAATCAATAGCACTTGGAAGTTCGGTGCTCTAGACTTCCTTATCTTTATCTGTTGGAGCTTTAGGAGCATTTAGAGGAGCTGCTACTTCACTCTCTTCACTTTCACTAAGAACAATGAAGTTCTATGGTCCCAAAGGCAATTCTAACTGATTTCTCTAAGGATCTTCTTCCATGGGCTTCTTCTTGACCTCTTTGAGTTTCTTCTGGTATACTTGGGTGGATGAAGCAGTAGAAACTGCAGGTTTTTACGTTGATGAGGCAGGAGGGGTTTGTATAGTAGTGTTTGATCTCGAATTCGATGCTTCCCTCCTTAGTGTTGAAACATCCTTAGAGGAGGATTCCCCTGAGCGCCTCCTAAGCTCTCGAACTTTCTTATCAAACCAGATCTTAGTTCTAACTAAGACTGGAGCCAGGATCTCGGCCAAATCATCTTTCTCTTTCTTGATACAATCCAAGTCCTCCAAGGGAGTGTGCTTAACCACATTGTCATACTCATATGAGTATAGATCAGAGTTGTTGTCCTTGAGTCCTTCAGGAACTGGGTACAAGCCAAGTTCTTGGATCAATTGTAGAGAAAACCTACCATAATGCCTCTTTCTCGCCTCAAAATCATCGGCACAGTCAGCCCAATAGTCTTCTGTATCTACCTTATGATGATATGTTATCTTAATGTTCTGCTCAATGAACTTCTTCAAGTCGAAGCAAGTTCTGGGCTTGAATAAATGAACAGTAATGGGAGCCAGGGCTCTTTCTATGTTCTGTGCATCCAGGGCTGTTTTACAGGAGTAGTTTCCCAAAGAGATGGGGAAATGGAAACCAGTAATCTTCTTGTCCCTGCAGGTTCTGTGCAATTTGTCTAATTTCCTACATATTTCTATCAAAGCCATCTTATCACTGCAAAACATGGGAAGCCTCAAAGGGGTGCTCTCATAGCCAGCAAGCCTGATATAGGAGAATTTTCTGAATTGGATAAAATAGGCACCGTAGTGTGATATCAGGTTCATGGCTTCATCAAAAAACCTTGTAGCAGTGTCACCCTCGAGAAGCCTAACCATGTACATGGTGAAAGCATCATTTACCCTTCGGAAATTGCGATTGTTGGTTTCTAGGGTGAACTACAGGCAGTAGGCATATACATGATCATCCTTGTGGGCATCGATGTAAGAAAAACCAAACCATTGCCTTGATGCCGCAAGAGTATACATCAGGTACGAAGTCATGTATAATTTCTTCATTTGCTGTACATTGGACAGCTGCTCCACTAAGTTCATGCTGATGATTTCTACCCAGTTGATATTTTGAATTCCCTTGCACACCATGTTGATGAGCGGGCACATCTAGAAATGAAACTCGTTAGTAGAGGGTAAGCCCATAACCCGAGCCAGTAGGATTATAAAATCCGATAATTCTTCATTGAAATCAGCCTGGAAAAGAGTCTTGGATAGACGAGATGCTCCCTTCTTAGGGTTTTTAAGCCAAGATTTTGCCACTCACGCCTTGTAGTTGTCACTGTCTTGACTGAATATGGTCTGCGCTTGATTCTGAAAAACAACTATGGCATTATCCATTTCTGGAATCCTCAGTGCAGTGCCAATGGCGGTAGTGTCAAGTTTGGCGATGAGTTCCCCGTGTATGCTGGTCAATTCACTCGAATCTGGGTCGAAATGAGCTCCGCATGAAAGCACTGTATCAGCACATTGCACCGAGATTGGGAAACCTCCAGCGAAAGCTAGACCAATGTCATGAATCATCTGTGCCATTGGTGTAGGGTTTGCATATGTCATTCTCAACCAAAAATCACCAAAGTCAAGATGGCAAGCTTCACTGTCCCCAATATTGGGAACGGCAGACTCTAGTGGATAAATTTGTTCCTATCCCTGAAACTTGATCTTCATGTTGATAGTAATTTGGAGGGCAGAGCTGCAAGCTAGACTCGGGAAGGAATTACAGAAGGAAGGGATATGCGCAGGAATTTAGATTGTAAGGGTTCGAGCAATAGATAACATGGAAGCAGTGTGAAAAATGCATAGGGGATTCACTCGTTATATAGTCGTTTAGGAGAGAAAAGTAATAAATGTGCATTAAGTACATACCTACCAATTTGAAAAGTAAGATATTCGGTTAGAGTGGGAAAAATGAGCATGAATGGCACTTGGTTCATTTGGGACATGTGGGACAAAAAGTTCCGACGGGCCCGAAAAGACAGACTTCGGGTAAACCGGCTGATTGGGGAACAGATGGTCCAATTGAACTTGGAACACGCGGGACAAAAATGTCCGACAAGCCCAAAAAACACACAAAATGACTAAAAAACACAAATTTTCTCAATTTCTCAACTTTTATCATTAACAGGACAACAGAGAAGACTCTTAAACTCAAAATTTCAAATTTTCACTTTCTTAAGAGCAGGGGAATTTTTAGTGGACAACAGCTCTGAAGAGAAATAAATTCAAGACGAAAACACTCCCATGCATCCTACTGGGCTATAACACTAACTTGAAGGCATACTGTCTCATGGATCTTGAGACAAATAAAATATATGAGAGTCGAGACGTGGTTTATGACGATTCATCCTTTGAATCAAAAGTGATAACAAAAGAACCATTACCAACCACCTCTCACCGACTAGTCTCCGAATCAGATGATTAGCCAGAGGAGACTACTCAGATAAAAGATGTGCTACTAGGAGAGCTATATGTTGACCTTGTTGAACTAGAGAATTTTTCTCCACATCCATCCTCACATCAAAGAAACTGTTCTTCACAAAATAAGTCAATTTCTCGTCCGAAGTGGGTACAAAGCACCATCAAAGAATCTCATTTCCAGACACTCTCAGATACTTCATCCGGAGTAAAAATGAGGATTCAAACAAGAAATGAGGTAAATTTTGTAATCATGAGCTCACTTATTAATAGCTATGATCCTAATATTTTTTGTGAAGCACTCAGTCAACCTCCATGGAAATAAGCCATGGATGTATAATATGACTCACTCATATTTCCATGGATGTATAATATGACTCACTCATACAAAATCAGACATGGGAACTTGTCAATATGCCTACATGAGAGAAATCCATAGGCCACAAATGGGTTTTCAAGATAAAATATAAGGCAAATAATCCATCGACAAACACAAAGAAAAACTTTTAGCAAAAGGGTATGCTAAAAAATATGGCATTTACCATGAAGAAACCTTTTCACCCACTTTGAAGATCAATACCATCAAAGTTATTTGCACACTAGCAGCACAGAAAGGATGGAAAATTCAGCAGATGGACGTCAAGAGTGCTTTCCTAAATGGTGATCTAAAATAAGAAGTGTACATCACCCAACCTAAAGTATTTTTTGATGAAGAGAATCCTAAAAAGATCTATCGTCTCATCAAATCACTGTATGGACTAAAACAAGCTCCTAGGGCATAGTATATCAAGAAAGATGATCACCTTTTGTAGCATGGGTTCACTGGTAGCCCCTCATATTCAAATTTGTGTATAAAGAAGGTAGGAAAATAAATTTTCATTATTGTTGTGTATGTGAATAATCTTGTGATCACTGGCAGTTCAAAAGATTAGGTTAATATTGTGAAGAATGGTCTTAAATGAACCTTCAACATGAAATATTTGGGGCTACTACATTACTTTCTTGGCTTGGAGATATGGAAAAAGAAGCATCACATTTTTGTCTCCCATATAAATTACGCCAAGACACTCCTATAAAATTACAATATTTCCAACTGTAAACCTATATCCACTCCCATGGAAAAACATTTGTAACTTTCACGATTCTAGGACTCACCACAAGTAGATGGTACTCTTTACAAGAAATTTGTTGGAAGTATCATCTACTTGACTTATACCAGACCATTTTTATGCTATGTTGGCATCTACCTTTACAAGTTCATGTAGAATCTTAAGAAATGTCATTGGACTACACAAAAGCATGTTTTGAGGTATGTCCAAGGTACAGTTGATTAGGGTCTTGAATATAAGAAGAATGATAAATTATTCTTACAGGGATACATCGACTCGAACCATGTCATATCTGTTGATGACAGGAAGTCAATCACATGATTCATTTTTCATCTTAGATCTGGACCTATCTCGTAATTTCAAATTATGAAATATTCCCATAGATTGTATGGGTCAACTGTAATTTCAAATTAGAGTTATTCCCATATCTTTTGTGGGTCCATTGTAAATTCAAATTATGAAATAAATAAAAACCTCTTAATGTGGTGAGTTTTAATTACTTTCGTTTACATTACTTTTCTTTAACATGGTATTAAATGAATTCTTTAAAACTCATACACACTAGGAAATTTTCACTTAATCATAATTAATGAACTCAAAGTAATTTAATAAAATTGAACTATTAATAAAAGATAGGTATAAACATACTTAAATTTCTGAAATGGATTGTTACTTTGTTTGCTTTGGGATGTCCATATTCAACCTTTCTTGTCTTTCCCATCTATGTCAGGGTCTTTCATCAGTTCCTGAGGGGCTGATGCACAATTTTGATGGATATGATGCACGAAAATACATCTTAGGTAGAAGGTTTACATTATGAAACCAAGACGGAAATAGTTCAAACTCTTTTCCCAATAATTAGACCACTTAGACTAATCTGTCCAATATGAGAAAAAAAGTTTTGAGTTGACCTCTCTCACAGGTGCGATAAATGTAAAAATTTATGGCGATTCTGTGGGATTATATTCTTTCCTCCTTTAAGACCAATGCCTTAATCTCATCTATATGGTATGTTGTCAAAGCCCAAAATAATTCTTTCCTTTTCTACTAAAAATTATGTCTTTCCGAAACAAACAAAAAAGGATCAGATCTTGAAAACTAAATACTATACATGAAATGCACTTATTGAAATGAAAACTAAAAGTGTACATGAGCACTTTATTAGAATGTAAATCATTCATACCCTACTCTATCATGCTGCAAATGAAGATAGAATAATCTTGACACAGGAAATGATAAATAACTTCCCTTTCTCAACAAGTGAGGCCATGAGCTCATATTAGAAATTAGGTAACATGACAAAACTAGAAATGAGACATATACCTTTATTTTTCTCAAAAAACCAGTATAAAACATAACGACTGTCTCAATAGGATATGCAAATTTTTTTAGAATGCTTTAGGGCCAGATCTTGAGAAAAGGAATCTCTTCTTTGTGCTCCAAAATAGGCACAAAATTTGATATGACTGAAATTGGCTTTAAACCAACCAAATACTTGATAGGACAGGGCCTCTTCAAAGATGAAAGGTAGATTTTTATAATTTACACTTTATTTTCACTTCCTTCTTCTTCATCTGTGAGTATTCTGGGAAACTAATAAAAATGTTTATCTGTTTTATGAAACTGTTATTCTGTTTTATCCATGGGGATAGTCTAAAACTGAATTGAAGAATTTTCAGCCTCTTGAAGCTTTTATTTATCCTCTATCATGACTTATTTAATTCCTTCAACACTTTGATTCATCATGCAACCTAAAAACTAATCTTCATCTTTTGAAGTAAATGATGATTTCATCGATGGATTGTTGCAACTTGGCAAAGGTGCAACAATATCTAAGCATGCAAATTAATGGGGGTCTTCACATTTAGCTTATTCATCCTGATCATTTTTTAACTTTTCTTCTCCCTTCAAATCCTCATCTTCATCAAATAAGAAGTTTACAAGACCAAACTCATCTCCTTCTTCATGAGATATGATCTGAGTAGTAGGTCATTCTTCTATGTTATCCTCTTCAGTAATGTCATCATCATCATTTAATAGGAAGATTGTCAAGATGAAAACATGTTTTTCTTCTATAAAAATTGTTGATTCATTTTCAAATATGATCTACAAATCCACTTCATTTGGAATTGATAAATCCTCCTCTTAAGATTTTGCAAATTGAGATGAATCAGTAACATGTATGAGTATGGTTACTTCATGCACACTACACTCGGAACATGAAGATTTCTAATCATATACCTCTTCTACTTCTCTAAAAAATCAAATTCCACCATTTGTATGGGTTCTTTCTGCAATTGTGGAACATGATCAAATTTAAATTTTGTGACCCATTGTTGGAAATTATGCAAAAAGTATAGCCTGTTGTTTTCTTCAATTGGCTTCCCCTCCTGGCTAGTTTTTTAATCTTCACCTTCATGAATTAGGCTTATAGAGGGAGGAGAGGTGGGTTAGGTCTTAGCTTGATTTTTCAATTTTTTGAAAAAGAGATGGGGTTAAAAAAAAAATTGTGAGGAAGTGGTATTTGGAACATAAACAAAAAGAAAACTTGTAAATTTAAAATTGGGCTTAGATAGTGACTGGGGAAAACGAGCAAAAATTATAGCATCCTGAGAACTTAGGAACTAATAAATGGGCTACATTGGTTGGAAAGGAATATATGTGGGCATTGGATTCTGATAGGAAAGGTAATTTTGAACATCCAATTGACGTGTTTCCTCAACCTGATGCCTATCATTCTCTAATGCTTGCAAAGATGAAATAAAACCAACCATTTATGTAATAATTCTCTCATTACCCAAACCCTTTGTTGTGGAGTAATACAACTTGATATAGGACCTCCCCATTGATATTACTTCCTAAA
This sequence comes from Taxus chinensis, assembly GCA_019776745.2. Lineage (NCBI taxonomy): Eukaryota > Viridiplantae > Streptophyta > Pinopsida > Cupressales > Taxaceae > Taxus > Taxus chinensis. Next base: position 301,221,785 of record CM034148.1, on the reverse strand, counting down.
ATCAGGTTTTTTAGCTTGCAATCTTTGCATCTGCTCCTTCAGTGTTTGCATGATCTGCTCCATTTCATGAATTTTGCGTTCAAATTCTTCCTCTTGTGTATAATCAGCATAACCTTCTGCATAACCTTGGTCTTAAAAAACATAATAATCATCATACATATAATCATATGGATTGGAAAGGTTTAAGTTATGTGTATATCCATTTTGATAGGGATCATAGTACTGATCTGAAGGGGGAAATGGGTAAAATGAAGGTAGATATGACTTGTAATACTTCTGAAAATGGGGATTCATGACTTCATAATATATGGAAATATGGGAAACAAGTTCTATTGGTAAAGAAAATGGGCTGATAACAACAAAATAACAGATCTATTTTTTGAACAATACCTTAGAATCTTGTAGCTGAAAGACTTGATGTCACTTTAGCGATGAAAATGTTTGAGCTGGTCTCAAATCAGCTTGACAGAGTTGAAAAATAAGTTCTAATTTGAATAATCAATTTTTTGAACTCATCAATATTCATCTCTTTCCCACCGGGAATGCAAGAAAATGTTATCTATCAAAAGTACACCAATTATATGGGTGACAAATTTGTGTGTATTTTCTTCTCCCTCACTTATGTAGATATAATTGAAAAACCTAACGGGTTGTGGGTCTACCTATTGTGAGGTGAATTTCCATATTACTAAGGGTTTGTTACCTTTTGGAGTATCCCTAAACTAGATCTATGGGTGGAGGGTAAGAGCATGTATAATACACTATATTAAAAATGGTGATACACCAAAAGTATTTGAGTGATTTCTTACAGAGAACATACAAAATCTGATGAGAGTAGAGATGAACTGAACACAATACAGGGGGTTTTTGTTAACTTCACAAAAAATACTTATATGTTAAGGGATTTATCATAATAACAAAACAAAAATTTCATACTAAAATTAACACAAAATATAGATATGAGAAATATAGGAAGCTCGAACTTACAAAAACAAAGATGGAATCCTTCTAGCATAAAAAGGGAGAACAAAAAACACTAAGGGTGGCGAATGAATTTAAGTTTCAAGAAACACATTCATTTTAAAATCAATCTCAATGTTCTATTCAAAGACACGATGATAATGAAAAAGGGGAAAACAAAAACTTGGTTTGAATACAATTTACAAAAACCCCAATGTACGAGCTTAGCATTTAAAAAAATAGTATTCAGAATTCAGATAAATGTGAAAGGAAATAATCATTTATATCAACCTCTAAGAATCTCAAATATAAATATCAGTGATGGTCAAATCTTCAATTTCAGAGAAAGATGCAAAGTGGAACTCATGAAATGCAAAAAACCATCAGCTGGGTAGTAGTGGCTTTTAAGAGCTTGAAATACCTTGAGAATGACATCTAAGGAAGAGAAAATATGTTGGCAAGGTATAATAACAGAGATTCAATCTCACAAGAAACAAATGTCCCTCCATACACACATAGCTAGCATGAGAAGGACGCGCATTCAAGAAGGAACCAACTAAGACCCATCATGAGCTCAAGTAAAGATAACTAGAAGCAGAAACAACTCTAGATTCACCTTTCATGGCAGCAAAAATTGAAAATTGAAAATATTTTGTAAAGAATCCATGGTGGCTACAAAATTTGAGTAGGGTTTCCACTATTCCACTACTGCCTCAAAATATAGACGTCTCTTTGAAGAAAATTAAAAGAAATTTAGGGATTTTTCCTTAATGAGGTCAACTGTAGTAATTCTGAACCTGGGTCTATTTCTTCATTGACCATGGGTTTAATGTTTTTACCCCCATTAAAGGTTACCTTTCCTTCCTTTATCCACGTAGTAGGATAAATGTAAAAGATTTAAATTATTTGCATATTGGGTGGGATTTCAAATCATGAAAGGTGATAAGTGGGTTTGATCAAAACCAAATTCAAATGCCATGCAGGTGTTATAAGGAAAATATAGGTTATTCATCACTATGAATGATTAAATATGCATGTAACCCCAAAAGTGGCTAAATGTCAAAAATACCCTTTTTGAGAGGATACTTTACTTTTACATTGTAAAATGCCAAATGACCTTAATTTGTGGTAATGACCCATACAAATTTATGCTAAGGGAAATTTCGAAGAGTCAACATCATTTTGACTAGGAGTTAAAATTGGAAGTATAAGGCTATTTCTTCCTTTATGGAAGAACATGTTTATTTTAGCCTTATTATTATTTTATTCATTAGAGAAATTTAAAATTAGCATGAAAGTGTTAGTTGAACTACTGTTTGAACTTTGGGTGTTGAGATTATAGCTCCACCCCTTTTTTCTATTTATTCATACTTTTTCATGCATATAGAGGAGGGCTTCTTGATGTAACAGAGTGTTAGAGATTTTTCAAATTTACCCTTTTATGAGAATAATCAGATTGGCCTTTGTAGAAAATTGTAGTGGTGTGTATGATCATAGTTATTCTTGTGAATTTAATTCCCATAATTATTAATATTTTCTTGAGCTATTTTACCTTGCTGCAGATAATGTGTTGTGTTCATTTTAGTGTGTAATTTTTATGTTGCTATTGTGAGAAATACCTTAGCATATAAGTATTTTCCTTAAACTTAATTGTAACCCCCTTGATCGTGTTCATTTAATCTCTAATCTCATAAGATTGTGTATGTTCTCTATAAAAAATCCCTCAAATACCTTTCGTGTATCACCATTTGTTTTTACAGTTTACTATTCATCCTCTTACCCTCAACTCCAGAGATCTATTTTAGGGATACTCCAAAAGGGAACCATCCCTTAGTAATCTTGAGATTCACCTCACAACAAGGATACCCACATCCCGAGAGGTGTTTTGATTATATCTGCAGAAGTGAGGGAGAAGAAAAGACACAAATATGTCACCCCTCAAAATAGGTGCATTTGTGCTAGACAACATTGGGGGAAAAATAGTTATAAATAAGTTTGAATAACTAAAAAGTCAAACTAGTATCCATTTTTGGAAGTTACATGGCTAGTTTCATATTACTTTAATCACTAACAAGAATTAACATCTAACTCAGGATCTAAAAGTAGGAACTAGAGAAGGACCTAAATAATGGAATTATAGTGCCCACTCCTCTTCGACACTTATTTATGTTATGCTCTTGTTTATTAGCTGCTTTGAGGCATTGATATTATTTTTGATTGCATGTGATAGACTATATGGGCATCTGATTATTATGGTGATTTTGTTGTTATCATGGATTGAATTGATTCCTAGCTTAAATTGGTAGACAATTTGTACATGTTTTTTAGCATTGCTCTACTTATATACTAACATTATGGATTCATGGTAGTTGTGACTACGCTTAGATTATTGAACTAACCATTTGTTCATTGATATTGTTGTTTATTAATTATGTGATGATATTATATGATCAGAAAGTGTATGAATTTCATGTTTATCGTAAAATATAAATTATTTAAATTAAAATGTTATTTAATTATTCTAATCTTATGGAAGAAAATAAGACGGGACCAAAGTGGTGATCTAGTTATTAAATAAATAAAGTTAAATTAAGGGTATAATTTACCGTAGTCGTATGAGTAATAAATTTATTTAATAAATATTATAAATGAACTTGGATTAAAAAATTTATTAACCTAAGAATGGAAAATTAAATAGAATTAATTTTGGGTTAATTAATTAATTAATTTAACTAAACTAAACTAGGGAAGTAATCAAGCCAAAATGTATTGGGAAATAAAATAATAATTTTAGATTAAATAAATAAAATTAATTAAAAAGGATATGTATTAGATAAATTAGTATACATTTTATTAATCATAATTAATGTTTTTAAGATTGGTCTAACATGTTTTATTTAAAAAAAAAACTAATCGTAAATTTTCAAGTTAGTGTACTGGTTTGGTGTGGTTTACACGTATCAAATGTGGGCTTCACATGAATGATACCTAGGGAATATATAGGACAATGATATGTCTTGAACAATGTGTCACCCAAGGCAAGTTACAAATTGGGTTTGTGCTTATCTGTAATGGAACTTATTTATAGGGAATTTTCAATGGTTGGAGAGAAAAAATAACCTCTCCTCAATTAGTATCTTTCCCTTAATGGTGAGGGGACACCTTAAATCTGAAGTTTGGAGAGAAGATGCCCAAATCCCAAATGTGATTGAATAATGTTGATAATTGATCACTCTCGACTCTTTCAACCAACTCCTAAGAAAAATAGTTACAAATAGGAACACATTTACATCCTTTTATGTTTTGGTATTTTAGGTGTACCCTAACCTCTTCTTTTAGATATTTCCAATAATAAATTTCATATTTACATATTTTAGAAGTTAAAGTTCAATTTCACTTAGCTAGAACATTCAATAGACTTTTTTTCTTTTGGTCCTATCTTATCTCGATAAAGGAAAATCACATAAGAAACCATGAAGCAACTCTAAATCCACTAAGAGAGTACAACGCACACTTCCCCAATATCCGAGAAACTCCTATAAATGAGTAAAATCAAGGGAAACCTTTTTCATCTTGGGCCTAAATTTTTATTCTCACAGTAGACAATATAACCACTTTGTCATTAGTTGAAAAGAAAGTAACAGATTGATCATTTTGGAATATCAAAGAATTTCAAGCTTTCCAAATATGAAAAATAATACAATCTCTAAATAATTTCAATAGAGTATAAATATAATGTGGGCAAGGACTGAAATCACCAAACATAACCATATGCCATTCGAAAAGTTCATGATGGTAGGGTTTGAAAAAGGATCGAATCCAAGTCCAGATAGTCAGATCATGGGAAAAAGAACAAAATAAGTTCTTAAAAGAGTTAGGTCTAGTGCAGAAAGTACATTTAGGATTACGGATGCTAATGTTGCTATGTCATTCTTTAAATGGAAAACCATGATATATAAAGCACCATAGGAAATGCTTAAATTTAGGTTCAAGAAGAGGACTCCAAGCACAAAATAATCATCGATGCAAGGTGAAATGCAAAGAATGCAGCCCCAATTCCTATTGATTTTTGAAATGGATGGTGAAAAAAGGCTCAAAAGCTAATAAGTGGTACCAATAATAAACTGGAGGAAGTAAATTTCATGATTACACCGCTAATTACGTCACCACTCATCCGGAGGTTTAAGCCCTAATTTTTTAGCATAACATTAGGCATTAATTCCCAAATTTTATAGATAGATGGGAGATATGAATTAGCAAGATAAAATATTGTTTTAAGATCAGGTTAAGGAATCCACTCTATGTAGTTGACCAAATCCTTAATGGTATGTATTCCTTTGTGATAGATACAAATATCTTTGATTCTCCTAGTTTTTGCAAGTGAAAAATTATCATCAGTGATGATGGGGAAAAAAATATTATGAGAATTAAAAAAGAGACCAGTACAAAATCCACCACCAATTGAGCGCAACATAGGATTCACCATCTCGAAATATTTATAGATGTTTTTGGCAACAAAGGTGCTAGTAATATTAACTGTGACCTTAGTGATAATCAGGATGTGCAAGTGAATATTTCTCCAATATTTTTTTCCATACGGAGCACCACAAGCAATTGAGTGTTGAATAAGAATATTTGATGCCTGATTTCCTATTAGAAATCACACAACCCATTTAGAACATAAGGCCACACTTTGTTGATGAAATTTTTTTATCCCCATGCCACCTTTTACACCAAATATAGTCCAACAAAATATTTCCTTGTTTAGAAAATGAATCATGGGAATGGTACCAACACGCATAGTAATATACATAGATGGCCACAAGAATATTAGAGAAACTCTAGTTCAAAGTCAATATTTCATCTCTACTTTTCAAGTCATAACCATTTTCAAAGTCAATTTTTAGAAAGAGAGGTGTTTGTAGAGAAATTTGATGCAGTCATAACCTTTCTCAAAGTCAATTTTTAGAAAGAAAGGTGTTTGTAGAGAAACTCCAATTCATTCCATACCTTCCCGAACATCGTCAATATTATTAAGAATGTACTGGCCTTTTACAAATCCAGTTTGTTTAGTGAGAACATATTTTGGAAAAAAATCAGGTATATGAAGAGCCAAAGTCTTAGCAATGATTTTATATGAGATATTTAACAGGTTGATATTCATCCAATTATTAATCTCCTCAAGATCACCCACTTTAGGAATGAATTTAATATTCACATGATTTATGAAAATCCCAAGAAATTGGATTGGAGATCTTATTTATAGTCATGAATAAGAATGGGTACCAAAAAATACCAGGTGTATTTATTTCTATTCACATAAGACACCATCTATCCCTAGGGTATTTCCATCAAATAAGCACAACAATGCCTCATGGAGTTCATTTAAATAAAGAGGAAGATCATAATGATCTCGTTGTTTTGGAGAGAGATTAATTTGCAACACCTCAATACATCACTTCAAAGCATTATCTCGCTTATTTATATAGTATCTTGATATTTAAATAAAAGTTGATAGTGCTCAAAAAAGTCAATAGATATCTATGGAAGTTCGGTGACTTGTTGATGTAGAAACTAGATAGATTTGTAATGTTTTCATGCATGCTTCTCTCGTAGGGAATTGAAAAATTATTTTTAATCTTTGTCTCCCACCTTAAGCCAATGAAATATCACTCTGATCTGTGCATCACGTGAAAAATGATATTTGATGAGCTAGATATTGTGCTAGATTTCAGCAACTTGTATCTAGGGGATGTTTAAGGGATTCAATTTGAGAAACAGTGAGATCTATCTGAATTTATTATGCAAAGTAGATTTAAATCGATTTAAAACCCGAGCCAATTGCTTATTAAAAGCATGGAGGAAATGGGTGGTGCACTAAATCATCACTTCCCACCATGAGATCCAAGTAGAAGCAAAGGGAATATGTAGCGCCATATTCTGAATTTTGAAACTAAGAGGTATCACCCTAAAATTACTCAGAAAGGAGAAAATAAGAAATGATTTGTTAGAGGGGACTTTGAATGGGGCCACATGCAAAGAAACCTTAAATGTGATATGGTGATGATCTAACAAAAGCACATCTGACCACACCATGATACTGAAAGATCACTCCATTTCAAAATCATAAAAAATATGATTTGAAAGAAGTGCACGATCAAGTCATTTTAAAACCCAATCATGACCTTCTTAGATATTTGTCTAAGTATACCATGCTTGAGATTTTAATTATTTCCTCCGTATAAGTAAAGGTTTGAAAAGGCCATAATGGATTTTAAATAAACACCAAGTTTCACACTCACCGAAACAACATCACATGGGAATGGCATAAAATTTATCATTCAGATGATCTATCATAATAAAATCAACACAACTAGCCATTATGCAAGAGGTAAGTTATCACCTAACCATTTCAATAAATCCGCTCTTTCTGAGATATCGTTAGGAGCATAAACATTAAGAATACCAAAACGAAATTGATTAATATTCACAATCAACCACACCTCTCGTTTTGAAGTAGCTTGTCCAAAAAAGGTGATTAATGTTGGGAATTTTGGTGTTATGGAAATATTTGCACCACCTGTGTCATCAACTTTCTGAGTATGGAAATGTGAAAATGCTCAGGAAGTACAAGTTATGGAATTTTGCAGTAAAATACCTAAAATCTAAATTTCCTAAAAACAAATAACATCAAGGTTGGCTATACGTTTGAAATCTAATATAAAATATTTTTTCAAGAGGGCTCTTTAATACCATGTACATTCCAAGACATGAAATTCATGAAAAATCAAACATATTAAATTCCTCCTTGTCTTGTACTCAATCCTCTGAGCCAAAAACAGAAAATTTGTTAGAAAGTGGGATCTTGTCTGAATCAGACATCTAAACCTTAATGGAGCGGTGATTGCCCCCATTTTCTCGTCACGCAATGTGGGAAACCTCTCAGTGTGGACTGTGATATCATCATAGAGGTAGATAATTTGATGCATGATTCCCCGTATCCACTGAATTTGAAGGAGGAACTTGGCTTTTAGATGGTTTGGAAGGAATGGAAACTAAATATAGGGGTAGCTCCAAACCTGAATCAATTTTTGACAAAGGGGTGAGGGAGAGGAGGTATGCATAATGACAAGATTAGGTTTCACAAAAGATCCCTTCTTAGTCCTCACCTTAGTCTAACCATTAGTTAGTGTGTCTATTTTAGGCTTAGAAACCATGGGTTTTGGTACTGCTAGCTTGGAGTGAGAGAGAAGAGGATAATCGTGAATGTGATGGTTTGTGGTCTAAAAATGAAAATAGGTGTTGGGAAGGTTGAAAGAAACCACATTTTGAGAGATAAACAAGGGCCCAACCTAAAAATCCGGGTGGTCCCATAGATCTTTTGCAATTTTAAATTCAATAAAAAATCACTTATTCGTACGAGTATAAAATAATTAGTCTTGTTCACGGAGAATCACCTTACCAATGGGTTTAACAGTTACCAAAAGGAAAGACAAGAGATGAATGGGAAGACTAGGAATTTAAATAGAAACAAGAATTCACAATGATACTTGGCTGGTGTGGCTAAATTTAGGATTCCATAGTGATAGTATTATTATGGTATTCCCTAAGTACCAACAAGCTCCCTTAAGAAGAAGGTCTTGAAGATGAGAAGGCTCATGAAAGGAAAATAAATACAACCATTTGGTGATCTTACAGATATCAAAAATGAGGATACCGCTAGACTCCCAATGGTTTATTATCTAGTTTTTAAGGTAGGATTATGAGGAAATATGGACATAGAAATAAGAACTAAGGAAATTATTACTATACCACTTAACCTAAAAATTTAATCATTCTGTATAAATAACATCTGGGGAGGATTCAGATTCCATACCTCATTGTAATTTTTTGGGAAAACTTCTACGCATGCTTGGAGCCATGTTCAAGTCCAGAAGAAATAGTGGTTTCCATTTCAGGAGAGATGGCCATTTAAAATTTTTCCACCGCCTTATAGGAGAGAAAATAGTTGGCTTTCACTATAATGGGATCAATGGGTTAACCCTAGAATGGTGTAAGGATGAAAAATTCACATAGAGTTGTATGGAAAAAAATTCACAAACCCTAGAAGAGGTGAAGTTCCCTCCATAAAATATTATTTTGATTATTATGTTTTCAGCCCTTATTTGTTAGAGTTATTATATTGAATTGTAGGTGGGAATTTGTTTAAGTCCTAGGTATAAATAAATATCACACCAAACATATCCAAAGGTTTGATGATTTTTGTACTGATCAATTTCTCAACATATACAATTTTTGTATCTTTTTTACGATCCAAAAAAGTATTGAGGCCGTATATCATCTTATTTTAGCTATTGGAATATCCCTTGAATTATATTAATAAAAGAGTGTTACATTAGGAGGGGAGATTGGAAAAATGATGGTCCAAAAAAATTCCACATAGCTAATAACCAAAATTCCCAAATGGAAAGAAGAGAAAACAATTCCATAAAAACAAAATAACTAAGCACATGGCGCCACTCGAGGAGGAGGAGGGTCATCCCAGAGAGTGATAAATGCTAGATTGTTTGCCTCATCCAAGGGAGGAACCACCTGCTAACCATCATGGTAGGAAATTTGGATTTTTAAAGGAAAAATAATGCCCCATACCGAGGGTGGAGGACCATCCATAGTCCAAATACTAATCGCTGGAGAGCCCCACCATGGAGAATTACCAACTCCTTTCTCCCTCAGGGGAGGGATCCAACCCAATGTAGAGGAGGAATGAGTTCAAGGGTGACCCTTAGGGGAGGCACAATGATGGCTACCAGATTTCCTTCTGTGACATGATCTTTTAGGTGGTGGCTGGAAAGGAGGATATGGTCGAGGTGGTAGAGATAATGGATCCAGGAGGACTTGAATCATAGTTCAAGGAACACTTCCTCAGTGTGTGAGTAAATACTATAAATTATGAAACTCTAGAGTAACCTTTCTATCTTGGGCATAAATATGTATTCTCATAGTAGATAATATAACCACTTTGTCATTAGTGGAAAAGAAAGTAAAATATTAATTATTTGCGAATATCGAAGCATTTCAAGAATTCCAAGTAAGGAATACAAGATCTAAACAATTTCCATAGACTATCAATATAATTCAGACAAGGACTAAAATCACTAAACATAACGAGACATTATTTGTAAATTTTAGATGGTAGGGTTGAAAAAATAATGAATCTAATTCCAAATAGTCGGAGCACAGGGACAAGATCAAACTAAGTGCTTGAAAGAGTAAGTTCTACCACATAAAATACATTTAGGATTAAGGATGCCAGTGTGACTAATTCATTCTCTGACTAAAATACCGTGATATATAAGGAACCAAAGGAAATGGTTAAATTTTGCCTCAGGAAGTGGATCCCAAGCATAAGATAATTGTCGAAGCCATTTTTACTACACAAAATGCAGCCCACAAAGCGTATTGAGTTTGGAAATGGCTTTAAAATAGGCTCAAAATCAAATAAGTGGTATCAACATTATAGCGGAGGATGGAAAGTTCTTGATTCCACTTCCAATGACACCACCACGTATCCAAAGTTTTAAGTCCAAATTAGTTGAGCATAACATCAGGCATTTATTCCTTAATTTTCTAGATAAACAAGACATCTAAATTACCAAGATGAAATCTATATTTAAGCTCACACCAAGGAATCTCATCTCTACAAGTGACCAAATCCTAGATGGTATGTATTTATTAGTGAGAGAGCCAGAGAGATTTAATGCCTAGAGTTTACGAAAGCAAAATATTATCATTAGTTATGATGGGAGACAGCCAAAGATTATTAGAATTTAAAGAGATCCCAATACAAAATCCATCACAGATCTAAGTCAACAAAGGTTTCACCATCTCAAAATACTTCCAGATGCATTTTACAAAAAAGGTGCCAGTAATACCAACAGGGACATTAGTGATCATCAGGATGTGTAAGACAATATTGCTCTAAAATTTGTTTCCATACATATTTTTAGTACCCAAATTGATTCTCCACTAGAAGCTGAGCAGCATCAAAGATTTGACAGGACACTAAGAGAATGATAGATCAAAATATATGTTGTTTTATAGTTGGGGAGGTGATTTATCTGGATTTTTGTCACTCGGTGTTGAAGAATTAGGTATCACCTTAAAAGGATTTTATCTATCCTCATTATTTTAGGTTGTGCCTTTCAACCAAGGTAAGAGAACCCAATTTGTAACCTCTGTTCATGACGGATATGAATATATCCTTCTTTTGTATAAATTTTAAAGAAGAACCTTGGGAAAATATGATCAATGCACCACAATTTAACTCTCACGATTTGTCACTTCTAAAGAATGGATATATTTTCCAAGAAAGGATTAGGTTGCTAAAGACATTGAAAACCTGATTGCTTCTACATATTTTTTACAATGGAATTTATTCACTTTTGGATACACAGGACAAATAGGGGTGGTTTTGGTAGGATTTATTAGTTAAGAGATTTTTTGGTGGGGATTTAAACAAGGAAAAGTTGATTTTACCATATCTTTAAGAGCCTTTACAAAAATTGGAAAACTCAACAATAGAAAGCTTCAGAATAACTAAAATGTTCCTTCAAACAGAAGGTATGCATCAATGGAGGCCCAGATATGCACATTTTAACGTAATCTTCAGTAATTTAACACAAAGGCTTGAGTTAAAAGACTTGATTAAACATTAGAAACCTGTTCTTTATCACACCTAAGGTACACCTAAAGACTAAAAAACAATCTAAGTCAATCAAAGAAGGTAAAGTGATTTTAAATTGTTTATTTCATTACCATATGAATTCTCTTTAGATAATGATATTACAAATGCCACTAGACTACCACATCGATGCTATTTTGTGTGATTTTAGAGATATTTTAACACAAGATTACAACAGGAACAATAAAATCTCTATGAAGACATCTTGAAATAAAGAAGACACAATTTTTTCCCAAGATCATTACAGATTAATTCCAAATTGATTAGATTCATTAGTAGGGGAAATTTTCTTGAAAAATCTCAGAGCTCACCAATGGTTGTACACTCACAACCAAATTGACACAATGAAAATCTAAAACAAAAGAGATTAACATGTCTCTCGGATGGCTTCTCGGAAAGAAAATGGTTTCTCTAAGAATTTTCTTGATAGAATTAACAACCGACACCATTTACATGACTCAAACATGCTATTTATAACATTTACATTACATCAAAGCTTATTTTCCCCCCAGAAACAAGAATATTTGAAGTGCCTTTGCTTGTTACAATATTTCACCATGATTTCCAAAAAGGGACGTTTAACAAATCCATGCTCAAAAGTTTCCAGGTGTTCGAAAAGGTGAATCACTTCAAATATTTGTATCATTGTTCTAATTGGGAGCACGTTTTTCATCCTTTACGTATGCAGCATCCTTTTCCTTCATCATTTCATCCATTTCCCTCTGTAATTATTCTCTACAACTAGCTCCTCTAGTAATTCACATTTTTTACAAGTGCCCGAGAAAAAATCCGCCCTAAGTGTTCAAATTTGTACCTCAGATTCAAAAATTGAGTACTAAATAAATTCAATTGCACTATGCCATTAAAAAGACAAGAAATCAACAAATTTTGATGAAGAAATATGCAAAAATTACTTCTCCAGAGTTCTTGGAATGTCAATGATGGAAAAAATAGATGAAATGCACAACAACTACCTTTCTAACTTTGAATTCGAGTCATCCACATGGAGAAATTTGATTCAAAATGGGCTTGGGAGTAATTTTTAACATTTTATAAGTTTTGAAAAAAATGTAAAATTTTAACATTTTTCCCCACTCTTCATCCCTTTTAAAACAAGCGTGACACGTGGCTCAATGTGGGTCCCAGTGAAATTGTGGCTCGATTCTTCCATTTTACCTCTTTTTTGTAAAAATAAATTTTTTCCAAATTTTCCCCAGTGCTCTGCCCTTTTGTTTTTAGCTTCTGATGTGGGCCCCAGCGGGACCGTGCTTATTTTTATACTTTATCCCCTTTTTCTCCAAAAAGGGCTTAAATTCTCAAACTAACTTGATGATCCACCTTTCCTCTCTGAATTTTCAACACTACATACATGTCCTTCTCTGATTGGAGCGTAGCTATGCTTCACTTTTTAACTTTAAAAAATAAATCTAAAAAACACAAAGGAAATCAATAAACTTCCTTTCATGCTTTGACTTTTCAATGCCAAATTCCCTTCTCTGATTGGAATGGGTAAACAATTCACTTTTTAAATTTACATAATAAAGCTAAAAACTTCAAAGGAACTCAACAACCCAACTCCCCATTTTGAATTTTCAATGACACGTGTCTTTCTCTGATTAGAGCTGCGCTGTGGTTCACATTATAACTATAATCCTTTTATAAAATAAAGTTTAAAAAATTCAAAGGAACCCGATAACCCACCATTCCATTTTTGACATAGAAGCTGCCACGTGTCCTCCTACGGGCCTTAGGCAATTTTTTCACATTTTTACGTTTTTCAGCATAGTACCTTAAAACACAAAAAAGGCCCTCACTTCCATAACTACTTGACTAATTTCCATGTGTACACCCTTGGGGAAAAAATAGGAAATTTGCTCCACCACTTCAAAACTTCAAACTAACCAATCAGGATCTGATGGAGCCATGGGGCGAGTTCAATCTCTTAACCATCAAGGATGGCCAGTATTTATCGATGCTTGAAAAAAAATAAAATTTTCCGTTTATGTCAGATGCAAATTCTTCAAAGGACAAGGAATCTGCAAATAATACAAGGTAATGCGATTCTGGACCATGGAGAGAGAATGATAATCAAAGCCATACAAGTGAATATTGAACATTTCACGCACCAATCAAGGAAATAGAAAAATTAGAGCACGTAGATTGAAGATTTTTAGGAAACTGAAAAAAATTCTGTGAACAATTAGGGCACAATCAATTCAAGCACCAAATTGGCTCTTCCGAATGTAGGGTAGGGCACTCCCAGGGAGTTCCACAGATCAAAATCAAACAAAGTTCCAAAGATCCATTGGGCAAATGGAGTCATTTTGCAGAGCATAAAAAACTTAACCAACTTCCCAAAAAATGAACGAGAAACCAGCAAAACCACTTTTTTCCAAAGTAGCTAAAAGTGACAAAATTATAATATAAATTCATCATCCCTTAACCAATCAAAGGAGGCCAAGTATTTATCGATGCTATGAAAAAAAATAAAATTTTCCGTTTATGTCCAGAATGCAAATTTTTCTTCAAGGACAAGGAATCTGCAAATAATACAAGGCTAAATGCGATTCTTGACCATGGAGAATGATAATCAAAGCCATACAAGTGAATATTGAACATTTCACGCACCAAATCAAGGAAATAGAAAATAGAGCACGTAGATTGAAGATTTTTAGGGAAAACTGAAAAAAATTCTTTGAACCAATTAGGGCACAATCAATTCAAGCACCAACATTGGCTCCGAATCAGGGATGGGCACTCCCAGGGAGTTCCACAAGATCAAAATCAAACAAAGTTCCAAAAAGATCCATTGGGCAATGGAGTCATCTTGCAGAGCATAAAAAACTATAACCAACTTCCCAAAAAATGAACCGAGAAACCAGCAAAACCAGGTCACTAAGGACCAGAATGAACAAAAACACAAAAATCAGAATGAAACCAAAGGACTATACACTATACAAATGGTGCTCACCTTGATTTTCAGAAATTAATCAAGGAAATGTTTCAAATGCCTGCCATTAACAAGAAATTCGAGCAATTCCCCATCCAAGTCTTTTAGGAAAAAGGTATGTTCACCAATTTGAATGTCAGTCGAATAAGGGCCCATCCATAATGCATCAAATTTAACATGCTTGACCTTATCCTCATCTCTTTTATCCCACAATAGCACAAGATATCTAATGCTGAAAGATCTTGGAGTCACCTTCTTGTCAAACAAATTCTTCAATTTCTCTCTAAACTTTACATGCCTCTGATGGGATGCCCTTCTTTCTTCATCCAATTCAACAATCTGATTAATGTGAGCATAATATGGACTAACTTCTTGATCCTCTAATTGTTGAATAAACTGATATGAAGACAATTGCATATGCAGGGGCAACAAATCTTGAGTTCCATACACTAACTAAAATGGTCTTTTACCAGTAGCTCTCTTGATAGTGATTTTGTCAGTCCAAATAGCAAACTTAAATTTATTCTCCCACTTCCTTTTGTTCAACTCCAAGGTTCTTCTAATGATCTTCAACAAGTTTTTATTATTGGACTCAGATTTTCCATTTCCTTGGGGATTGTAGTTAGAAGCATATGTCAAATTGATCCCATACTCTTTAGACATTGCCACCAAAGGTTTAGCTCGAAATATCATGGCATTATCAGAAAAAATCTTAGTTGGCTCTCCAAATCTACAGATTATATGATTTAAAATGAATTCCATGACAATTTGGTAAGTTACTTTCTTGATGGGGATTTCCTCCACCCACTTGGTGAAGTAATCGGTGGCTATTAATATCCACTTATGTCCAGCACTTAAGGAATCATAGATATCACCAATTAAGATCATTCCCCATTGCTTGAATGGAGCTTCAATTAATATAGGCTGCAAAGGGAGGGAACATGAAGCTTTCAGTCTTCCAGAAAAATGCTGGTAACTTTCACATTTCCTAACCAGCATAATTATATCTTTGAAAAGAGTGGGCCACAAATAACCAACTCTCAAAATTTTATGAACTGTGACCCTTCCAACAAAATGCCTCCCACAAAATCCTCCATGGAGATCAGCAATTATTTTTGGGGTTTCATCTTCACTAATGCATCTTAAGATAACTCCCCCAAAATTAGTAATGACATATTTTTGGGAGGCTAACTTAAGAGATATTTTCTGATTTTTACTCAAATTTTCAAGGTAGCATAGATGTCTAAGACAAAAAATTATATCCTTATACCATTCAAAACTCATTAACTTCTCAAAGATACTTACCCTTTATTCTTCTACTTCATTCACCTCAATATTTTGCAAGTTTCTCTCTATCATAAGATTATCTAGGCCCAAAACTGTTACCAACTTTGTGTTTTGGATATCCATGTCATATTTCTACAATTTCTTTACCCATCTGCATATTTTTCTTGAAAACTCCGTCTCTGACAGTATATCTTTCACATGGTATGGGGAACAAAAGCGAAAAATTTAGATCTCAAAATGTATGGCCTAAAAACCTTTGTTGCTCTTACCAAGGAAAATTCTTGCTTCTCCATGATGGTGTAATTTATCTCAGCTCCTTGTAATGCCTTACTAAAAAAGGAAATTGTCCTTTCATCTCCTTCTTCATCCTTCTTCAACAAAAAAAATGCAATAGTATTTTCTGAAGCAAAAGAAAACATTTGAAAACCCTTCTTATAATTTGGTGCTACCAAAATAGGAGCATTCTTTAGTGCCTCTTTTATCCTAGCAAAATCTTAAAGGGTTGTTGCTTCCCATTTGATAACTTGGTTCTTCTTCAGTATGCTAGTGATTGGGATAGTTATCTCAGCAAAGTTAGATATAAATCTTCTAATAAAATTGATTTTCCCAAAGAAGGATTGAATTCCCTTCTTGGTTCTTGGAATTGGGACTTTGTTGATGGCTTATACCCTTTCAGGATCAATCATGACCCCCTCTTTTGACACAATGTGACCAAGAAACTTTTCTTTTTGCACTCCAAAATGACACTTCTTGGGATTCAAAGAGACACCAAATTATCTGCACCTTATCAGCATTTTTTCCAAGTGTGGCAAGTGGTCATTTCTTTTTCTGGAAAAGATAGTAACATCATCTTGGTACATAACAATGAAATCATTAATGTAACCAGCGAAAGAAACATCCATTACTCTTTGGAAAGTAGATCCAACATTCATTAGACTAAAAGGAATTCTGACATAGACATAAGATTCCCAAGGAGTGGTAAAGGCCGTCTTATTTTCGCTCTAACTCCTTCAAAACAACTTGATTATATCTAGAAAAACCATCCAAGGTGGATAACATCTCAGAACCATTCACTAATTGTAACATATTCTCCATATTAGGTAGAGGGTAATTACCTTTCATTGATGCTCTATTCAACTTTCTAAAATCCATGCATAACCTTATGACACCATTCTTTTTTCTAACATGTACTAGGTTTGCAACCCAAGATGAGTACCTTGTGGGCTAAATGATCCCTCCATCCCTCAACTTCTTCAATTCTTCTTGCATATTCAAGGAAAGGAGTAGATTGATTGGCCTTTGTTTTTTCCTGAATGGCTTAGCATTAGATTCAAAAGGAATTTCATATTGAAATAGATCTTCCTTGTATGCTTTCAGTTTAAGAACAAGCTAAGAAATCTTGATATTTCTTCAATAAATGGGCATAGGACTTCTTTTATTCCTTGTTTAGATTCCATCCTAACCAGAGCTTCCTTGGTTTCTCCCTCATACCAAGGTCATGCTCTTTAACATCCCTTGAAGTTTCTATATGTCTATTGACAATGCAATCTACATTATCAAAGTTTTAATCAAGAGCAACCAACCCTTAAGGAATGGTATTAGTTTTCAACTGAATGATGTTTTTTTCCAAATAAAGTCTCCTTTCATTCAGCAACACACACCATTGGCTCCCAATCTATACGTTGATCAGAAAATTCTCCTTTGTTCCACAAAAACCTTTACACCTGGGAATCATCATCAAATACTTGCCAATTTTTAATGTTGTCAGGGACAGATGGTCTAGTTAGTATCTCAACATCATACTCACAATATGGGAATACAGTGAAATTTTCAAATTTGTACCCCAACATTGCTAACTTGTCTGCAACAACATTGAACTTCCTATCATGATGCAGAATATTAAATGAGTCAAACATCTCAATCAAATCCCAGACTACAAGCTTGTATTGTTTCATTCTCTGATTTTTAATTGCATACAGTTTTCTAACTTGTTTAACAATAAATTATGAATCTCCTTTGATAATGATGTCCCTAACACCATATTTCCAAGAAATTATCAAACCTAATAATAATGCTTCATACTCATCAATGTTGTTAGTACACTCAAAGTTAAGTTTGAAATAAAAAACAAACTCTTCCTGGCCTGAAGAAATCAGAACAATACCAACACCATTTTAAAATTTAGAGTAAGCTCCATCAAATAAAAAAGTCCAAGGAGAACCTATTTGTTTAAGAAACTTGCGTTGATAAATGTTTTTCTCTTTACCATCAAAAAATCCAACAAAGTTATCAGCATCAACACTTATGTATAACACTTCATAAGAGGCATTGTTCGGATCTTCAATGAGATGGAATATCTTCTTTTCTCCATAAAACTTCACAAGACTGCCCTTAATTGTAATGATGGCATAAGACATCCATTTGAACACTTCCACCCAAAATTGTAGCCCATTTGGTAGGTGTTATCAAAAATTCATCCCCCAGCGTAATTTTGATATCATGCATCAGATTATCCAGTCTCGAGCAAGTAGATTGATTCGAGGCCTAAAATCATGTTTTTTGGGGTCCCCTCGGCCTTTTTTTAACTTCCCCACCCAAGAAGAAATCCCAACAGGTTAAGGAAATGGAATAAATGCAGAAAATAAGGTTGCAGGACTGTGTTAAGGCATTTCGGGTCTGAAGGGTTCAGGTCGTACTGAGGTTCGTTGTACCAAGCTTGGGGCTGAAAAAATGAAGAAAATTGGCTAAGTCCTAATCCAAGTGGTCTGCGGGACAGTTGGGACGTCGGGACACGTGAGACACGAAAATCTGAGTCGGCTGAAAAAATGAAGAAAATTTCCTAAGTCTTGTTTTGCGCAGTTTGGGACATCCACGCCAAAAGTACGCGCGGGGCGCGGATCAGCCAGTTTGGTGCAAGTTAGTCCATATCGGGCGGTTCGGAGATTTTTGTCCCAGACAGTTTGGGACATCCGAACCAAAGGTACGCGAGGGACGCATCAGATGCGAACTGGTCGATTCGGCTGAAATAGGGGATTTTTGTCTGGGACAGTTGGGCCAAAAGTACGCGTGGGACGTGGAAAGCTGAAAGAGCCACCAACGAATGGAATCTCGCCACGTGTCTTCACCTCAAGAGGGACAAGGAATCCCGAATCGGCCGAAGTAGGAGATTTTCGTCTGGGACATCTGGGCCAAAGGTAAGTAAGGGACGCATCGGACGTGAAAAGGTGAAATGGCCAAAAAGAGACAAGAAGGCCTGAGGATGAATCACTACGTGCCACATATCAGAAGGTTAAAAAATTGCTAAGTGTTTGGTGCAAGATAAAAATGAGCCCCTCAGGCCCGAGCCAATAAAATAGTGCCACGTGTCCATGTTTTAGGGCCCAAAAGGAATTTTCAGAGGATGAACCCACGGATGAATCAGAGCCTGACACGTGTCGTCCAAGTGGCAGAGCGCGGGAAAACATTTCAAATATTTTCCCGCTGATCTGTTTTGGCCTGTTTTTTCCCTAAATCTTTAGATCGCCATAACTTTCAATCTAGAGTTTAGATTTTCACGTTCCTTATATCAATGGAAAGCTACTGAAATTATCTAAACGATTCTAGGATCAATCTTGCATTTTGGTTCAGTTTGGAGATAGAAAATCAAGAAATGTCTCAAGCGCATGGTAATGGCCAGAAATGATGTTTCAGCAACCAGCTTCAATGCAAAATACAGTTCACTGCTTTTGCTAGGTTCTTACCTACCACCATAATGAAATGAATTAAATACAAACTAGAAGTGGTTGGGGTAGATTTTGATTTCCTCTCTCTTTCTTCCAATAAATTGTAAGGAGGGGCTTCTTTCAGAAGGGGTTTTCATCTTTTCAGCTCTGCCCTCCCTTCTTTTCTTCTCCAGGGTTGAAAATGGAGTTCGAACCTCCTCCCCTTCTCTGTAATGGCATTTTTTCCTTTTACCATTAAAATGATGTTCTGTGAAAACTTCTGAAGCAATAAAAAATGTGTTTCATGATGCATCTATCCATCCTTGCTCGTTCTTTGCTTGTCTTTCTTCTTGCCTCTCTTCATTGAAAGTATTTTTGCATGTTTTAATACTCATTACAGGTTTGGAGTCATGTTCATGGAGTTTTGGGACATTTTCTGCATGAAATCTATCCTTGGGCCTGTGATGCATCTGTCCATCCTTCCCATCGCTCACCTCTCCTTGTTCCATGACAGTTTTGATAGATGTTCAATAATTTCCTTCTCTGGTGTATCACTATTTTAGTGTAGGCTCTGTTTTTCCCTTTTCTCTCTCTCTCTGTCTCCTTGGCATGGTTAGATTAGGATTAGATTAGCTTTCCTGCACTGGAATAGCTTGTGGTAGGTAGTTTAGGAATAGGAACTAGCCTTCTCTGGAGATTCCTTTCTCATTTTTGCAAGTCCCACACTTGGAGAAAGGATTCCATGTTGTGCAATCACACTGGATGCTAGTATGATCAAACTAGAAATCTGATCAACATCCAGGGGTGCTGTGAATTCACACTAATAGTTCTGGCATGCCCGGTGGGACCTTAGAGGTCTTCCACTTCATCTTTTGTAGGTTGGTGTGTTCCTGTGAAGATTTCAGCCTTTGGAGGCACTTGCAAACACATCTGGCGACTCCATCTGATCAGCAACCCATTTCTGAAGTTGCAGACATGTTTTTCATCCATTCCCATCCATCCTTCTTTCCATCCCTTTCATTCTTTTCCATTCCATGAAGTTGTGCAATCATGACTTCATTTCCATCATGGAACTCACATTTACAACAGCAACAATGTTTCCCACCTCCAACATGTTTATTAAATCCTCCAAATCAGCATACATACCCATATGAGCAGCAATGCCAAAATCAGTTTCGCTATGGAGCTTTCCAAGAGCAAGAGTATGCATATAATGAAGACCATCAGATGCAAGATGCTGGTCTATTGGAGAAAATCCAAAAGATGGAGGTAAAGATGGTGCAGTCCAGGGCTCAAGCACAAATGAAAGCATTTGGAATCGGTTGTGGAGCACCCTGTCCATGGGTGGGACCTTTTCCAAGGCATTACAACCCTCAAGAGAAGCTTGACTTCATGATTGCAACGCTGCCATTGCTTGCAAAGTGGATTGAAAAAATAGAGGTGTATGAGAGGAGTATTCAGCAACCTTGTCAACGGGTAAGCACGCCATCTCATGCCTTTCTTTTTCCTCTTTCCCAATCTGTTTTATCTCAGCAGTGTCAAGTTTTAAACTCTCCATCTACTGTCCCAAATGTTGATCCCATATCTCCACCTCTCAGTCTTCCACCACACCTCAATTCTTCTTTCCTTTTGCCTTCCAAACAGTCATCCCCTCCACAAGATCTAAAATAAATATGCTCTCCCCCAAAGAAACAAGAGGTTTCACCTCCTCTACCACCACAAAAAATTTCCAAATCAATTGAGTTACAACCCATCCCTCCTCTTGCATTCCCAATTCCATGTGGGGAAGAAGAAATTGCAAAAATCGGCCATGAAGGATAGCAAGAAGAGGAGCCCAACAGAAAATAAATGACAGACAACTTGAGGGTTTGGGCTGCCAAATTTGGGATGACAAAGATCCCCTTGATGGTTAAACCTATAGAAGAGGCTAAGGTTGAACAAATGGTGGTTAAGACTGATTTTGTGGCAGCAGAAGAAGAGAAAAAAGAAGAAGCAGATCAGCAGTCAGTTTGCTCAGAAAGTAGTGTCCATGTTGGCACTCTATTTGAAGGGAATGTTGATTCAATTCAAGTTGCACAATCAGCCATAAAGGAAGAAAGCTCAGAAGAAGATCTTGCAGTCCCAACTTGTCCTCTAGAGCAGCAGATTGAAGAGTTTGACTTGAAAAACTTCGTGCTAGAGGAAGAGTTATATCAAGAGCAAGATTTTCTTCAAGTAGTAGAGAAAGGAGAAGCTACTCCAGATCCAAAAGAAGAGGAGCACATTCTAGTTGTGGAGGAGAAAATTGTAGATCCAAGGGGTTTGAGCACAAAGTAGGCTACAGGAGAACCTTCAGTTCATCTTTCTACTTCACCTCTCTCAAGTTCTAGTACTGAAGAGGAGTTTGATCTCTCAAACTCAATGTTGGAGGGTGAAAGAAACCATGGTGGTCAAGTTATGGATCAAGAAGATACCATGGAGGAAGTGGAGCATTTACAGTAGGACAGCCATGAGGCAGTTTATCTGTCAGATTTGGAGGAATGTTTTGATGGAGAAGATCCAGTTGAGTTTCCACCATTCTCTCTTTCATCATCCACATTCCAAACACTTGAGTCTGCTGTCATGAAGGAGAACATTCATTTGCATTAGCCTGCATCTTATAGCAGCTCTTTGGAACCAATATTGGAAGATTTTAATCTTTCATGTCCTTCATTGGAAGAAGAGAAAGGGCACAAATATTCTACCATTGCTTCCACACCATCCATTCAAGAAGGTCTACAAGAAGACTCCATTTTTGGAGTTGAAAATAAGAGCTATGGGCATATCAAACGGACCATACCTTGCCCAATCAGGTATTTGGCTTTATTGGAGCCAAAGGAGAAGTCACAACCAGTCATGTTTGCTTCTGAGCATGAGGGTGAGCTACGAAGTACCAAGGATCAGTTGTCATACCTCTTCAATCCAAATGCAGAGCAACTAAAAGAGGTATTGAATTTGCCTTCAGCTGATACCTTGATGATTTGGGTGGAAGACCAGCTTCTTGTTGATTTTCCATCCATCCAATCAGCCATGTTCAATGCCAAATCAATTGCATGGCTGCCACTTTTGATAAAGGGAAGCTATTTCTCACAACCAATTGCAGGGTTTGTTTAGCTTCCCTTTGCTTCCAGTTAGAGTAGAGTAGGTAGATTTGCTTTTAGCAGAAGAAGTGCTTGTGCACACTCTGCATGTTCCATTTGGAGCATGTATGATTTTCAGTTCTATACATAGTTTTTGTGGTGCTGGTTTTGCTCTTGCAAAGTCCATTTCAGTGGCATTTTGGTGAGAACAACTCCATTTTAGTGGGTTTCCAAGTGGCTCAGAGAGGAGGTTTTCAAAGTTCAAATCAGTTGCAGGTTACAACTCATGACTCCATGCCCAATGGATGCTTCAGGCAACTAGTAACTTCATCCAGCAGGTAGATGACCCCGCTGAGTCACCAAATTGTTATCCAAAATTCACCCCCAGGGTAATTTTGATAACATGCATCAGATTATTCAGTCCCGAGTAAGTAGATTGATTCGAGGCCCAAAATCATGTTTTTTGGGGTCCCCTCAGCCTTTTTTTTAACTTCCCCACCCAAGAAGAAATCCCAACAGGTTAATAAAATGGAAGAAATGCAGAAAATAAGGTTGCAGGACTGTGTCAAGGAATTTCGGGTCTGAAGAGTTCAGGTCGTACTGAGGTTCGTTGTACTAAGCTTGGGGCCGAAAAAATGAAGAAAATCAGCTAAGTCCTAATCCAGGTAGTCTGTGGGACAGTTGGGACGTCGGGACGTGTGGGACGCGAAAAATATGAGTCGGTCGAAAAAATGAAGAAAATTTCCTAAGTCTTGTTTTGCACAGTTTGGGACATCCGCGCCAAAAGTACGCTCGGGGCACGGATCGGCCGGTTCGGAGATTTTTGTCCCAGACAGTTTGGGACATCCGAGCCAAATGTACGCAAGGGACGCGTCGGACGCGAACTTGTCGATTCGGCTGAAACAAGGGATTTTCATCCGGGATAGTTGGGCCAAAAGTACGCGTGGGACGTGGAAAGCTGAAAGAGCCGCCAACGAATGGAATCTCACCACGTGTCTTCACCTCAAGAGGGACAAGGAAGCCCGAATCGGCCGAAGCAGGAGATTTTCATCCGGGACATCCAGGCCAAAGGTACGTAAGGGACACATTGGACGTGAAAAGGTGAAATGGCCGAAAAGAGACAAGAAGGCCCGCGGATGAATCACTATATGCCACGTGTCAGAAGGTTAAAAAATTGCTAAGTGTTTGGCGCAAGATAAAAATGCACCCCTCAGGACCGAGCCAATAAAATAGTGCCACGTGTCCAGGTTTAAGGGCCCAAAAGTAATTTTCAGAGGATGAACCCGCAGATGAATCAGAGCCTGACACGTGTCATCCAAGTGGCAGAGCGCGGGAAAAAATTTCAAATATTTTCCCGCCGATCCGTTTTGGCCTGTTTTTGCCCTAAATCTTCAGATCGCCATAACTTTCGATCCAGAGTTCAGATTTTCGCGTTCTTTATATCAATGGAAAGCTAGTGAAATTATCTAAACAATTCCGGGGTCAATCTTGCATTTTGGTTCAGGTTGGAGAGAGAAAATCATGAAACGTATCTGGCGCATGGTAATGGCCAAAAATGACGTTTCAACAACCAGTTTAAATGCAAAATATAGTTCGCCGCTTTTCCTAGGGTTATTACCTACCACCATAATGAAATGAATTAAATACAAACTAAGAAGTGGTTGGGGTAGATTTGGATTTCCTCTCTCTTCCTTCTCTCTTTCTTCCTATAAATTGTAAGGAGGGGATTCTTTCAAAAGAGGTTTTCATCTTTTCAGCTCTGCCCTCCCTTCTTTTCTTCTCCAGGGTTGAAAATGGAGTTCGAACCTCCTCCCCTTCTCTGTAATGGAATTTTTTCCTTTTACCATTAAAATGATGTTCTGTGCAAACTTCTGAAGCAACAAAAATGTGTTGCGTGATGCATCTGTCCATCCTTTCTTGTTCTTTGCTTGTATTTCTTCTTGCCTCTCTTCATTGAAAGTATTTGTGCATGTTTTAATACTCATTATAGGTTTGGAACCATGTTCATGGAGTTTTGGGACATTTTCTATGTGAAATCTATCCTTGGGCCTGTGATGCATATGTCCATCCTTCCCATCGCTCACCTCTCCTTGTTCCATGGCAGTTTTGATAGATGTTCAACATTTTCCTTCTCTGGTGTATCATCATTTTAGTGTAGGCTCTGTTTTTCCCTTTTCTCTCTCTCTCTCTCTATCTCCTTGGAATGGTTAGATTAGGATTAGATTAGCTTGCCTGCACCGGAATAGCTTGTGGCAGGTAGTTTAGGAATAGGAACCAACCTTCTCTGGAGATTCCTTTCTCATTTTTTCAAGTCCCATACTTGGAGAAAGGATTCCATGTGGTGCAATCACACTGGATGCTAGTATGATCAAACTAGAAATCTGATCAACATCCGGGGGTGCTGTGAATTCGCACTAACAGTAGGGAAATCAATAATAACAACATCAAATTTTAAGTTCTTACCTGGGTAAGCTACAAGTTATACTACTAAATATTTCACACATCCAACAACTAGAACCTCTCTGGAATCCATGGCAGTACACTTGCCATAAGTTGTTACTTTAATGTTTAATTCATTCATGACCTCAAGAGGCATAACATTGCATGAAGCTCCAGAATCAAACATGCAATTGTGTAACAGTCTGTCCTTAATAATCAGAGTAGTGAAAAATGGATCAACATTTAATTAATACTCAACCAAAGATGTTCCCAAGTAAACCTCAGGTGGTTCACCTATTTCTTCCAGTACTTGGGGTTTCTCTACTTCTACAATGGTAGGAGGATTCTCAACATTGTTTACATTTCAGCCTTGGGAAGTCTTTTCTTCTTTCAATCCCAAATACTCAAAGGCCCTCTTCTTATGCTTAGGAATCCTAAGCAAATGAAAAATTGGAAAAGAAATCTTGATCTTACTTAAGAATTGGGAAATGTCATATCGAACATACTTGTGCAAGGCAACATGAGGATGTAAATTGACAAACTCATATGACAACAAAGGAGTTTTCACATTCTAAGCATGGGTAGGGATACCAGTTCTGTTTGGGACAACAAGACCTTTGCCAGATGCATCTTTCTTAGTTGTTTCCTTAGGGGTATTAGTAAGAACTAGGGTTTTTGGTTTGGCTTGAGGCCCTGCCCCTTTAACAAGTACACTTCTTGTGTTGTATTCCTTTTCTTGGGCAACAACAACATTCATTAACAACTGCCTATCCTCTTTAGAAGGGATTCCTCCATCATACCTTTTAATCATTAATGCTCTTAAGTATTCAAAATCATTATTGGGAAATTCAAAATTTTGCACCATATCTATTTCTAAAGTATGAGAGGGAGGAAGAGGTAGTACCCGATGAATGCAATACCAAAAATTTGTAGTAGTTCTGACACTAATTAATTCAGTTGAAGTTGCTCCTTGTTGTGAGCTTGTAGAGAATCCCATCTTGCAGACATCATCATTAGTTTCATCATCATCATCAACTTATTCAACTTGCTGATCTGCTTCACATGGAGAATGGGGAAAGAAATATCTGTCACACCACTCAATTTCATTGGCCTCTTCTATAATAGCAACCCTGGCAGTTAGAGGATCAAGTACCATTTTGTTTTCCCTAGGATGGGGCTGTCTATTTGCAGATCCCATGGGCCCTTTACCTCTATCATTAGATCTATGATCACCCCTAGGATGATTTGTAAATCTATCTTGGCCTTGTTGTTTGTGCTAAACTTGGGAACTTTTCCCAATTCCCTTCTTTTCACTGGCCAACTTGTAAGAGATCTCTTTAACAGCCCGTGCCAAATTTTTTACAACCTCCTCCAAATCCACACTCTTTCTTGCTTGAGGATTTTCTGGGTTAATCAGTTTAATACCATCCCTCTTAGGAGGTTTTCCAATTACTTTAATGTTATTCTGAATTTGTAGAGCCATGGTAAAGGCCTACCTCAAAGTGCCAAGGTTTTTATCCCTCAAATATTATACAAATTTCTTTTCAAATGCATTAGAATACTTTATCAGACATGATTCATCACAAGGCCTTAAGATGATAGGAAATCTTCTCAAGGTTTTGTTGAATCTTATATTAAAGTCATGGACTGATTCATTAGGGTTTTTCTTAATATTTTAAAATTCTGATAAAAGAAACCCAGGGTGTTTTTTATCTCCATACTACAATCTAAAAGCATTCTTCATTTCTATCCAAGAATCTATAGAGTTATCTGGCAAAGATTTATACCAGTCTCGTGCATCTTCTTTTAAAGTATGAATAAACAATTTGATATACACATCTTTTTATTAAATTTATAAATCCTCCATCATGTCAACAAAAAGTTTTAGGTGTTGATCACCAGTAATAGATGTATTTCCTTGAAATTTGAGCAATCTATTCCTAACATCTTGAGGGACAACATTTGGATAGCCATCCATTCCTCCAAAGTTTATAGGACCAAAGGTATTAACAACAAATGGAGGTCTTGGAGGGGGATGAGCCATATTGTTTTGTGGAGGTGAATTTGTAGGAGATGAAATATGATGAGGACTGAGGGGTATATGGGGTATATGAATATAATTTCCAAACTAAATATCCCCTAACGGCTCTATTTCTTGGAGAACCCTACCAGATTTGGAAAATACAGGGATAGAATGAGAAGCAAACTTTTCAAACACAAATGAAGGCCCCTCACCAAATGGAGAATTCAGATCTATAAAGGGACTACCTGATTCAAATTTGATTGAGGAAAAATTGCAATCTTCAATGACAAGATGATTAGTTTCCAAAATAGAGAACTCTTTTCTTGACTTCTAATCTTCAACAACTTTCCAGATTCATCTTCCTCCAGAATTTTATTTTCCTAGTTCTAAAAACAACCTTCTAGTAGGGTGCATAAAAAATAAAGATCTTCTTCCTTCCATCTTTGTAAATATTAGTAAAAAAATTCAAATGATAGAGGTTAAGACACTAGAATTTATCAAAATCAAACAACACAGAATCAAATGGACTAAATTGATTTTCACCCTAGTTGTTTAAATGCACTATAATTGATTTGTCAAATGTCTATCAGCACTAAATTCTTGCAAAGCTTTACAAATATGATCTTCCCCTACCCAAAATTTATCAATGATGATACAAAATTAATGCAAAAAACCACGAGAACTTGAAATATTGCACAAAGAGCTTATAACTTTTCTCAATTCTTACAAATCTGAATAGAGGATAACATTTCAAAAATGTATTAGCATATAGAACATGCAAGGAATTTTACCAGGTCTGAAATTGTCCCTAAAAATGGCACTAGAAGCATGTTGGAACCTAGATTAATTCTCCACTAGAAGCCGAGAAACATCAAAGATTTCACAGGACACTCAGAGACAGATCAATAAAAATATATGTCATTTTGTAGCCAGACAAGCAATTCATCTGGCTCTTTGTCACTCGGTGTTAAAAAATTGGGTAGCACCTTAAAAGGATTATATCTATCCTCACTATTTTAGGTTGTTCCTTTCAACCAGGGTAAGATAACCAAATTTTTAACCTCTGTTGATTAAGGAGATGAAGATATCCTTCTTTTGTAAAATTTTTAAAGAAGAACCTTGGGAAAATATGATCAATGCATCACAATTTAACTCTAACAAGTTATCACTTCTAAAGAATGGAGATATTTTCCAAGAAAGGCTTAGGTTACTAAAGACATTGAAAACCTGATTGCTTTTGCATATTTTTGACAGTGGAATTTATTCATTTGTGGATACATAAGACAAATAGGGGTGGTTCTGGTAGGATTTATTAGTTAAGATATTTTTTGGTGGGAAGTTAAACAAGGAAAAGTTGATTTTACCAGATCCTTAAGATCCTTTACAACAATTGGAAAAATGGACAACAGAAAGCTTCAAAATAACTAAAATGGTCCTTCAACTAGAAGGTATGCATCAAATGAGGCCCAGATCTACACGTTTGCACACAATATTCAATAATCTAACACGAAGGCTTGAGTTTAAAGACTCAATTAAACATTAGAAACCTCTGCTTTATCATGCCTAAGGTACACCCAAATACTAACAAACAATATTTGTCAATCAAGGAAGGTAAAGTGATTTTAAATTGTTTATTTCGTTACCAGAAGAAATCTCTTCTGATAATGAAATTGCAAATGACACTAGACTATCACAGGGATGAAATTTTGTGTGATTTTAGAGAGATTTTAACATAAGATTGCAACAGGAATAAGAAAATCTATATGAATACATTCTAAAATAAATCAGACACAAATTTTTCCCAAGATCAACACAGATTAATTCGAAATTGATTAGATTCATCAGCAGGGGAAGGTTTCTTGAAAAATCTCAGAGCTCTCCAATGGCTTTAAACTTGTAACCAGCTTGAGACGATGCAAATCTAAAACAAAAGAGATTAACATGTCTCTTAGATGGATTCTCAGGAAGAAAATGGTTTCTCTCATAATTTTCTTGATATAATTAACAACCGACACCATTTGCATGACTCAAGCATGCTATTTATAACATTTTCATTACATCAAAGCTTCTTTTCCCCCAAAAAACAAGAATATTCAAAGCATATTTTCTTGTTACAATATCTCACCATAATTTCAAGAAAGGGACGTTTAACACATCCACGCCCAAAAGGTTAATCACTTCAAATATTTGCATAATTGTTCTAATTGGGAGCACATTTTTCATCCTTTACGCATGCAGCATCCTTCTCCTTCATCATTTCATCCTTTTCCCTCTGTAATTTTTCTCTACAACCAGTTCCTCTAGTAATTCACATTTTTTGAAAGTGCCCAAGAAAAAATCTGCCCCAAGCATTCAAATTTGTTCCTCAGATTCACAAATTGAGCTCTAAATCCATTTAATTGCACTATGCCTTTAAAAATCACAAGAAATCAACAAAATTTGATGAAGAATGATGCAAAAATTGCATCTCCAGAGTTCTTGGAATGTCAATTCCAGAAAAAATAGATCCAATGCACAACAACTACCTTTCTATCTTTGAATTTGAGCCGTCCACGTAGAGAAATTTGATTCGAATCGGGCCTGGGAGCAATTTTTAACATTTTATAACTTTTAGAAAAATTGTAAAATTTTAACATTTTCCCACATCCTTCAACCCTTTAAAAATGGGTGTGACACCTAGATCCATGTGGGTCCCAGTGGAATCGCAGCTCGATTATGCTATTTTACCTCTTTTTTGTAAAAAGGAAAATTTTCCAAATTTTCCCCGGCACTTCGCCCTTTCATTTTTAGCTCCTGATTTGGGCCCCAATGGGACTGCGCTTCATTTTTATACTTTACTCCCATTTTCACCAAAAAGGGCTTAAATTCTCAAACTACCCCAATGATCCACCTTCCCGCTCTGAATTTTCAACGCTGCATACATGTACTTCTTTGATTGGAACGGAGCTGGAGTTCACTTTTTAACTTTAGAAAAAAAGCTAAAAACTTCAAAGGAACTCAACAATCTGCCTCTCATGCTTTGACTTTTCAATGCCATGTGCCCTTCTCTAATTAGAGCAAATCCGCAGTTAACTTTTTAAGTTTACAAAATAAAGCTAAAAACTTCAAAGGAACTTAACAACCCACCTCCATGTTTTGACTTTTAAATGACACGTATCTTTCTCTGATTGGAGTAGAGCTGCGGTTCACATTATAAATTTAATCCTTTTACCAAATAAAGCCAAAAAACTTCAAAGGAACCCAACAACCTGCCATTTCATTTTTTACTTAGAATATGCCACGTGACCTCCCGTAGGCCTTAGGCAATTTTTTCACATTTTTTACCTTTTTCCCCATAGTTCCTTAACACACAAAAAAGGCTTGCCCTTTCATAACTACTTGACTTATTAACACGTGTACACCCTCAGGGAAAAAATAGGAAATTTTCTCTGCCACTTCAAAACTTCAAACTAACCAATCAGGATCTGATGGAGTCGCACGACGAGTTCAATATTTTTATCAAAGTAGCCAAAAGTGACAAGTTTATAATATAAACCCATCATCCCTCAACCAATAAAAGGAGGCCACGTATTTTCTGATGTTGTGAAAAACTCATAACTTTGCCTTTTGCACCCAGGATGCAGATTTTTCTTCAAAGACAAGGAATTTGCAAATAATACAAGGCTAAATGTGATTCTTTACCTTGGATAATGATAATCAAAGGCATACAAGTGAATATTAAAAATTTCATGCACCAAATCAAGGAAATAGAAAACATAACATGCAGATTGAATATTTTTAGGGAAAACTAAAAATTCCTTTGAACCAATTAGGGCACGATCAAATCGAGCACCAACACATAGCACCAGAAGTAAAACAATGTCAAAAAATAATTTTACAGATGTAATTTCTAATGATACATCAAACAACCCATTTAGAACATAAGGCCAAACTTTGTCAATGAACATCAATTATCCACATGCCTCCTTGATCACTATGTAGAAAATATACTTCTCAGCACACCTTATGAAAACCAGATGAACTAGAACATTTACACCAAATATAGTCCTACAATAGCTTGGAAAATTTAGATAATTAAGCATAAGAAGGGCACCAACACGTAAAATAATAAACATGGGTGGCTGCTAGAATCTTGGTATAAACATGGAATTTTCTCGAAAGAGATAGTGACTTAGAATACCACCAAGAAACCTTATGCTTAACTCTATTAAGAACATACTTCCATACCATGGTGGATTCATTGTCAAAGGAAAAGGAATGCCTAATAATTTTAATTTCTCTTCTCTTCCAATCTATTTCCAAGGGTAGGTCAGTCAAAAATATGGCATAGGTGAGTAACTTTGTTGGTAACCCATATATATACTGAACCTGAAAGCATGGAAGAAAATATCAAGGAAATAAAATACCCTAGCAACATTTTATTCAGATTATGTAATAGTAAGAAAGGATTCATCAAAAAAAGTCCATTAATGAGTTGAGTCATGTGATAAGGAATAAAAATCCCTTGAATGAGACCTTGTTCCACCTGATGTGTAATTAGGTAGCCTAAGGCATCCACAACTTAAAAAACAAGGAGGGAGCAAGTGGACATCCCTTTCTAATAGAATGAAAGAGAATGATACTAGGAGATTGATGGTCATTGATGGTAAGGTGGGCCAAAGCATGAGAAAAGTGAGCTTGGAAAGCAGAGATGAAAAATTAACCAAAACCTATGCCTTTGAGCATAGCAAAAATAAAGGGCTATTCGATGCGGGCATAAGATTTTTCAAAGTCATTTTTTAGAAACAGAGGTTGTTGCCGAGAAACCCTGGCCCATTCCTTACCTTCCAAAACTGCAATAAAATTATCTAGAATGTATCAGCCTTTTATAAATTTGGTGTTTTAAGGACAAATAATTTTAGGGAAAATATCATCTATACAAAGAGTTAGAGTGTAAGGAATGATATTATAGGAGACATTTAACAAGTTCATAGGATGTCAATTATTAATCTTCTCAGGATCACCGGATTTAGGAATGAATACAATATTCCCTTTATTGATGAAAATCCAAATAGAATTGGATTGGAGAGCTTATTTATAGTCACGAAGAAGATCGAGTTCCACAAAATACAAGGTGGATTTATAAAATTCACACGGGAAGCCATCCATCCTCGGGGTCTTGTCATCAAACAAGCACAATAAGGAATCATGGATTTCAACTAAAGAAATAGGAATATTATAACGATATCATTCTTTAGGAGAGATCTTACGTGGAACCACCTCAGTAAATCAATTCAAGGTGTTAGCACGCTCATTCGTAAACTCTTGAGATTGAAATACAAGTCGATAGTGTTTATCAAATACACTAGAGATCTCTAGCAAATCAGTGACCCACTGTTGTGAAACCTGGATAGATTTGATATTTTTTAGTAATTTTTTGGCTTGGAAGGATTTTAGGAAGTATTTCAAAGATTTGTTTCATACCTTAAGCCAATGCAATCTTGATTGGATTTGCGCAACACAGGCCAAATGGAATTCGATGAGCTTGATCTTGTTCCAAATTTCAAAAACCTGTATCTCAAGATGGATTTCTAAGGGATTGTATTCTAGAAATAATTATATTTGTATGAATTCCTTGTATACATATGAGTCAACTCACTTTCTAACCTGAGCTATATACTTACAAAAAAGGTGGAGGAAGTGGGTGGTGTTCTGAATTTTCACTTCCCACCAAAAGATCTAACTAGAATCAAATGGCAGATGTGGTGCCATGTTCAAAAAATTTCCAATAAGAGGGACCACCCCTAGATTACTTAGGAATGATACATTAAGAAGGAATTAGTTAGAGGAGAATTTTCTAGGGGCCCCATGTCAAGAAACCTTAAATGTGATCGTGTGATGATATAACAAAAGCACATTTGACCACACTGTGATAACAGAAGATCCTTACATGTCAAAATAAAAAATAATCTATTGTTAATGAATTGCATGATCAATCCATTTTAAAACACGACCATGACCTTCTCGTAGATTGGTCAAAGTATACCAAAATTGACATTTATATTCTTGTCACCATATAAGTAAACGTTCAGAAAGGCCCCATCATCCTTTAAAGAAATACCAGGAAACATGATCACCGCACACCAGCACATGGGAAGGGTGTCAAATTTATAATCTAGATTCTCCATCATATTAAAGTCACAACACACCATCTACTACATAAGAGGTAAGTTATCACCAAAAATTTTCAATAAAGTAGTTCTTTCTAAGAGATCGTTAGGAGCATAAAAATTAAGAACATTAACATAAAAGTCATTAATATTCATAATCACCCACACTGCATGATTTAAATAATCTTGTCCTGAAGAGGTGATTAATGATGAGAATTTTGGCACTATGGAAATGCTCACACCACCTTTTCCATAAGTGTGTTGAGTATCAAAATGCCAAAAAGCTAGGGCGGTACAAGTTAGATAATTTTACAATTAAAACCTGAAATATTTATTTCATATAAACAAATAACATCATATGTTAATCTAACAGAGTATTTTCAAGAGGGCTCTCTAAGAACCTACACTTTCCAATACATGGAATTCATGAAAACTCGGACATTTCAAATTCCTCCTACCCATATGGTAATCCATTTGAGACGAGAATGGAAAAGTTGTTGGCAAGTGGGATCTTGTCTTAATCGGACATCAGAACTTGAATGGAGAGGTATTTTTTGCTATTTTACCCTCACACACTATGGAACACCTTCCAAGGTATAGTTTGAGGGCATCACAGAGGTAGAAAATTTGATGCATAATTCCTAGTATCAAATGAATTTGAAGGAGGAACCCGCCTCTGAGAAGGTTTGGAAGGGATAGAATCTGAAGACTAGGGTCACTACGAACCCAAGTTAGGTTTGGACTAAGTGGGAGAGAGAGGAGGTAAGTGGAACCAAAGGAGTAGGTTTCACACCAGATCCCTCCTTTTCCCCCACCTTGGTCCAATCATCATTTGGCGTGTCTGTGTTGGGATTGGAAATTATGGCTTGATGTACTGCTAGCTTCAAGTGAACGAAAAGAGGACAGTCACGAATACGATGGTCTAGTACCAGACAGAAAAAACACATGTTGGAGAGTTTAAAATAGTCCACATTTTGAAGGATAGGAAATGACGCAACCTAAATATCTAATTGGTACTACATATATTTTGCATGGTCAAAATCAAAGAAAACTCGCTTATTCATATGACCATAAAAGAATCAATTTTTTTAATGGAAAATCACCCTACCAATCGGTTTGAAGATTTCCCCAAGGAAATAATTTAGATGAATGAGAATACCAGTGAGTTCAATCCAAAATGGAATTCGCAATGTGACTTCACTAGAGGTGCTAAATTTAGGAGTACATTTTGATAATAGTAAAATGTTGTTCCCTAAGTACTAGCAATCCGCCTTCAAAAGGAAGGCTTGAAGCTGAGAAGGATAATGAATGGAAAACAAATAAAACCATTTGTTCAAGTTATGGATACGTAAAAATAGGATACCATTGGACTCCTAATGGTTTTTAATCCAGTCTTCAAGGTAGGATTCAGAGGGAATACGGAAACAGAAATAAGCAATAAGGAAATTATAATATACCACTTAACCACATGATCAAATAATTTTGCAGAAACAATAGCATATGAGGAGGATTCATATTCTATACCTCATTATAATATTTTGTGATAATGTATTGCCCACTTCCCTTTGACACATTTTTTTATATACTGATCATGATACTACTGATTATATTATGGACATTATTATGGTTTTGATTTAGTATGATGTTAGATTTTAGATCATGGATTATTGTTGACCTTGATTCAATTAAGATGCATGATGATTATTAGAGACATTTTATATATGGATGATGATATACTATTTGACATGGTTATATTATGGATGTTATTCGGACATGGGATATTTGGATATTTTGAGTAGACCTAGAAATGGAAATTATTGATGACGATATAGTTGTTGATAAAACTCTAAATGATATTGTTAGTTGCTTTGATGTTTTTGTGATTCATATATCTAGATGATTTTGGAATTATATTTATATTATTTTGGATCTTCTGATATGGCCACGAGACCGAAGGAGGTATTGTGTTTTGTAGGTTAAAAAAATCACAACAAACATCGGGGGATTGGAGACCAACCACATTGGAATTCTAGATGAATTCAACAAGGTCACCATGGCAACTGTATTTTTTTGTGTGTGTTTGATTTTGTTAGGGATTCCCATGGGGGGGATTACCTTTACATGTGACCAAGGAGTTTTATGTATTCTTTTATTCTTTCTGTTTGTTTAATGTTTGCATGCGTTTATTTTTTGGTACATTTACCCCATTCATTATTTATTAAATGGTTTATTAATATTGTGAGTAATCATGTTATTAAGTTAATTAATTAAAAGATGTCATAATAATTTAATTAATAGAGTTGTTGGCTCTTGGATTAAGTGTTGTAAGAATGTGTAAGGAATGTGTAAGTGATGTGTAAGTTAACTTTTGAGTGTGAAACACTCCAATTTCTTGGAAATTCGAATTTATCCTTGGAGGATGATTTTGAAGGCTTGTGGGACAAGTTAAACTTGTCCCATACCTCTTAAATTCATTTAGCAACCATACCTATGGTCTGGGGGTTAAAATTAGACTTTTATAATGCATTTTGGGAAGACATATTATAAGTATTAATTTCTCTTTTCTTACATGGTTTAATTTAAGTCCTTTGGGGTGTGGGTTAGATTTGAGTGTGTAAGTAAAAATGTCATATTATTCACCCACCTATTTATTATGCATTGGAGAATTAAGTTGACTTTTTGGTTGGGGTTGAGGATGAATGATGTGGCATCCTACATGGATCCACCTCATCCTCTTCTATAAAATTTGAATTACTTGTCTTGTTTTGGGTTGCTTCACCTTTTGATACTTCATCTTTGGAGAATTATTTGTTGTCTTGGAGAACTTGCTTTGGATAATTTTTTGAAGATTGTGGATGCTTTTTTCTTGGTTGATTTTTGGATTTCTAGCATTGGATTAAAGCTTGTTGTTTTGGAACTTGGAACAACTCCGTCATGGAGAAGTAGGATCTTGGCTCTTGAAATGCTTCTCTTTCATTTATGTAAATTTTTTGTTGTGAATTTTTGGTATGTTTGGGGGATATTGGGTAGATGGCCTAGGAGTGGTGTAGGAGAAGACTATGGGGTTTAATTTATGGGAGGCATAAGTGTTTATTGGGTAGGTATAAGTGTGGAGGGAGTTGGGATTTGGGTTTCACCTTATAAAGAAATAGCTTGCATTTCTTTACTCGTTATGGGGTGCCATAAGAGGTTGGGGAGGCATAAGGAAATGTGAGGGATAAGGGGTACTTGGGGGAGGCATAAGGGCATGTCAGGGTTTTGATATACTATATTTTGGCGGTTTGTAATCAGGCGGTGATACCCATTTCCCCTTTGGGAGGCATAAGAAAGCATCCACCATAGTTTCTTGCTCCTTTGGCTTGCTTGATGAAGCCTAAGTTTTGTTTTTCATGATTTTAATGTGGTTGTAAACTAAATTCTATTTTGGACTGTATTTAAATGTGAATATTATTGCTTGTGTTTTTTGGAAGCCTTTGTTGCCATGAGTTGAATCACATCTTTTATTGCTTCATGGCTGGGGCTCGCGGGCCAATGAAGAAGGATGGATTCTCCTTTTCATTGGATGTCTTGGTTGGTTGAGAGTGTTGCCTTTCCCTTGTACTTGTTGTGATCAAAATTGGAAGAATGGGAAATCTGCATGTTATTGTTTTGGTGCTAGGAAAAAAGTTATTTTTGACAGTCATTGTTGAGATAAATATTATTGTAAACTTTCCCACTTAAAGTGGATGAACTTGTATATGTTTTGTAATGGAAAGATGTTGTATTGATTATGAAAGTTAAATTTGAAATGTGAAAGAGATAAACTTTGTTTCAGCTTTGAAAGAATGTGAAAGAAATTGTATTCGAGGAATGAAAGAAAGAAGTTGTAAGTTGTCTTTTGAAATCAATAAATGATGGTAATACCTTTCTCAAATTGCATTGTTGTATTGAATCTGAGCATTTAAATGTATTTGAACCCTCTGTTTGAAAGAAAGAAATGTGTATGAAGGAAATGTAATACTCTATCTTTTGAAATACGTGAAATTGGAAATCGAAGTTATATTTTGGATTTTGAATACTTGATTTTAATAAACTTTATGTGTTAAATTTTAAATGGAATTAATTCTAATACTTAGAAGATGAAAAATGGAAAATATTGAGCTAATTCAAATGTGATCTCTATTTTCATGTTTTAAAACTCTGCAAACATTTTATCCAAAATGCATAGATCAAACCTGCAACAAAGAAATGATAAATGAAATATTAAATTGAACATCACATGATATAAATGAATTCATTTAGACAAAAAAAAATTAAGGAATTTCTTACAAAACTTAGCAAAATTGGGCTCAAATATTTCACAGTCGTTTTTGCTGTCAAAGATGTAAAAATTGAATTACTAATCAATCAAACAAATTAAACCTTGAAACCATCCTAAATCCTTCTATGAAAAATCCTCCATGTCTAGTTGACATGTTGAGAGAGGAAGAAGATCAAATTGAGTAAAAGGTTATAAGTCAAAATTTACTAGTTTTCCTTTAAAATCATGCAGATCATTTTCATGAAATTGTTCCCTTTAACTTTATCAAAATTAAATTTTATGTCTCCTATGCAAAGAGGACGTCGAGAGATTTCCAAAAAGTCCTCGTTTGCTAAAAATTGAGTTCCCAATCAAAAGTTATGGCCTTCTGAAGTTTTACTTCATTTTGGCATCAAAAAAATTCTAACTGTCAAAAAAAAAATGGGAAAAATTTCCTTGGCGACCCCGCGGGCCTGAATTTTCCTTTAGTACCTTTTTGTCTAAAACACCAAAGGAACAAAATTACCTACCACTCCACTAATCCACAAGCCTTTCTTTTCATCAAAAATTGTCTAAGTTCGAAAAATAAATTTTGGAAAAATTTCCCCCACGGACCCGCCGCCCTGCTTTTTCCTTTTTGGTTGTCTTTCGTGGCCGCACGGGCCCGTAACATTTAACTTAACCTTTAAAATAAACATTGCAAAAAAATTCTAAGTTTCTTCTGTGTTCCTGTTGGCCTGCATCCAATCAGGTGATGCCACATGGCATCACGAGGTGTCGGCGGAGGAGTGGATCCCTTTCTAAACTTAGCGCTTCGGAAATTTTTGGAAAATTTTCCTAAAGTCTCCTGCCGGCCGATCGACCCACAGCCAATGGATGGCTGACATGTGTCTTCATGAAATGTCGGTGGAGGCATGGAGATTCTCAAACTTTTAAACTTTTTTCTTTTTAAAAACTCAAAATTTTCTAAGTTGCTTCGCCAGCTCAATGGGCTGCAGTCAATCAGAGCTTAACACATGGCACCTTGGGCCTCGGCGGAGGTGGGGATCATTTTGATCCCTTAGCACTTCTCAACAAAAAAGACTTAAATTCTTATAATTCTCTGATGGCATGACTTCCTGCCAGAGTTTTGAAATGCCGACACATCTCCTCTTCGGGCTGACGGGTGCATGGAGACAAATCATGCTTTTTCCCCAAAAAAGGAAAATGCACCAAATTTATTCCCCGCTCTGCCGGCCCGTGCATGGGAAAATTTTCTTCCCTAGGCTCGCAGGCCCGCTCTTGGGAAAATTTTCCTCCCAAGGTCTCTTGACCCATAACTTGAGAAATATGAGGAGTTAGGAGGACTTCTTTATATCACTAGAAAGGTGAGGAAATTTCCTATCTAATGGGAATGTTATTAGGAAGTCTAGAGTGCATTAATTTTGAGAAAAATCAAGTTGCATATTTTAAGCCAGTTAGAGAGTGGTATAGTGAGAGATTACCCTCCTAACCTAACTTGTTATTCTAACCCTATGTTTTGACCTTGAGAATTTTCATAATTTTTGTAATGGGAATTTTATAATCCATTAATTATAATTGGAATTGAAACTTGTTTGTGACAATTGTTGTTTTGTAACCTGGTTGTAGAAACTTTTAAAACAAAAAACAATTATTCCATAATTTTCCTAACTAATCCTAGGTTGTTCTTGGGTCTCAAGTGGGTTGTTTTAAATGGGATTTACACTTGGTATCAGAGTAGTGGTTTAAAATCTTGGACCATTGGGAACACTAGAAAACTTGAGTCATGAACTTTAAACCTAGTACAATGTTAAACCTAGCACACTTTTAAATCTAGAAAATATTTTGGTTTGGAAATTACACATTTTAGTAAACATGGAAATTGAGTAAGACCTAGAATAATGAACTAACTCTCACCTTGGTACGTGCATGAGGTGCAGAAAAGATGTGGAGCCATTTCACATAGATCTAGACATACCACCTTCGGAGCATGTTCTAGCGGCCATCCTAACATAGATTTTACAGACCCTTCAGGAGGTTAATACCACATTATGCAGAGGATCAATAGGAGGGAATACAGGCAGACATGATAAATTCACTTCCATTGCAGGTCATGTATTTCCTCGACCAAGTGAGAAGCATGGAGTAGATAACTTCCATGCAAATTCAGCCAGAGCAGAGTCACCACAGAGGGGACAAGGTGACCGAGTTTCAGGACACAGAGAGAGGTCTCAAAGCCCTAGGCTTAAGGATGAGCATGTAGAGAGGCCTAGAGGCCGTCAGACCATAGCTGCAGATCACATTAGGGAGATCCTGAAGTTTCAACCATCACATTATTCTGGTGACATAGGTGGATTTCAGGTAGAGGCCTCATTAGTGAGCTTGAACGGATGGTTCAAGATCTACTCTTGTTCTAGAAACATGAAATCTCATGTTGCAATCCATCTACTGAGGGATGGAACATGTGTCTGGTGGAGGATAGAGGAGTAGAAGCTCCATGTTGATTCTACGACAGTTACCTGGGAGCTCTTTAAGGAGTGATTCAGGAGAAGATATTTGTGACGGAGGTTCATATAGCAGTGGATAGATGAGTTTCATGACCTCCGACATGCATCCCTTACAGTAGCAGAGTACGAGAGTAGATTTCTTGATCTACTCTAATATGTTGAGTACATGCAAAATGAGCAGGTGTGGATCCACAGGTTCATCTGGGGCTTGAATCTTGACATTGGAGGTGCAATGTGGATCCATTGTTCACAGACACTAGCTGAGGCCATTGAGAAGGCCTATATAAAAGAGGAGACTCAGGGAAATATCTAGAAGGCTAGAGACCGAGTCCAGAGTCGTATACATGAGATGCATGACAGTAAATCAAGGGGGTCAGTACCTCCTCCTCATGGTGGACAGGGTTCAGCATAGTCCTCTTTGAGACCGCAACAGCAGCAGTCCCACCCACCTTATAGACCTCCTCAGATATTTGATGCATAGAGGGGTCAGAGTATGGGGCCTCCTCCTATGGGTCCCATAAGAACACAGGGTACACATATAGCTCACTCAGTAGGAGCTCACCAGCAAAGACTGCAGTAGACCACAGCCAGATCATCAGGATCCACACCACAGACTTCGACAGTACCGGCTAGAACTACTACACAGGGGAGAGGATCAGGCAGTTGTTTCAGTTGTGGTGTTACTAGACACTTTTGGAGAGACTTCCCACAGAACCCTAATAACAAGGTTAAGACAAAGATATCTAAGTCTACTGTCGGTGACATGGGATGCAACCATAGGATTTATGTAGCAGTTGAGAACCGCTAGGCCGAGCACCATAGCACAATTATTGAGACTATAGGTAGCATTGGTGGCATTCCTACCTCCATATTGTTTGATTCTGGTTCTTTTGATTCTTTTATTGCACCATTTTTAGTAGAGAGATGCAGGCTAGTGACAATTAGGAAGGGTCATAGTTGGGATGTTGAGATGGCTTTGGGAGCCAAGATCTCTGTAGACTCCTTATTTAAGGAGTGTGTAGTGGATTTGGGACCTTTCACCACTACCTTAGATCTCTGTATCCTTCCTTTGGGCTCATATGGAGTCATCTTGGGTATGGATTGGTTTTCTTATCACAGGGATAGGATGGATTGTTACCATAATACTATATCTTGTGCAGATGATATAGGAGTTGATTCGATGATTTCAGGGGTCAGGAGACCCAATTCTATTCACACCATCTCCGCTATGCAGCTTAAGCGGTGTGTGCGACGAGGTTGTAAGATGTATGCTGTTATAGTTAGTGACAAATCTGAGGATGGGTCTGGTGGACCATCGCTAGATGATCATCCCATTTTGAGAGATTTTGTTGATGTCTTTCCAAGAGAGATATCGGGGTTTCCACCCCCACGTGAG
Source organism: Taxus chinensis (assembly GCA_019776745.2). Taxonomy (NCBI): domain Eukaryota; kingdom Viridiplantae; phylum Streptophyta; class Pinopsida; order Cupressales; family Taxaceae; genus Taxus; species Taxus chinensis. The sequence goes on along the minus strand of CM034148.1, from coordinate 301,180,255 downwards.
ATTGATTTCCATATAGATATGGTTCCGGGAGCAGAGCCTATCTCATGAGTACCTTATTAGATGACCACCCCAGAGCTCTGCGAGCTCACATTGCAGCTAGAGGGCCTTTTGGAGAAAGGCCTTATCTATCCTAGTGTATCCCCTTGGAGTACACCAGTGATTTTTGTGAAGAAGAAGGATGGATCCTTACGGTTGTGTATTGATTACCACCATTTGAATAAGGTAACAATTAAGAATCATTATCCCTTTCCGTGTATTGATGACTTGTTTGATCAGATGAAGGGTGCCACATTTTTCTCTAAGATTGATCTTAAGTCAGGCTATCATGAGTTGAGGATGACGGAGGCAGATATTCATAAGACCTCTTTTTGTACGAGATATGGGCACTATGAGTTTATAATGGTGCCTTTTGGTTTAACTAATGCCCCCACAGTGTTTATGATTTTAATGAATGGGGTATTCAGAACCTTCTTAGATCGCTTCGTGCTCATCTTCCTTGATGACATTTTGATTTACTCACGTATGCGTGATAAACACGAGGGGCACCTTCGCCAGGTTCTTTAGTGTCTTCGTGAGCATTAGCTTTACGGGAACTTGGAGAAGTGTGTTTTCTTCTCAGTCATAGGTATAGTACTTGGGTCATATCATTTCTAGGAAAGGTATCGCAGTCGATCCTTCCAAGATTATATATATTATGGATTGGCCAGCACCCACTACTGTGAGAGAGGTGCGCAGCTTCATGGGATTGACAGGTTACTATTATCTCTTGAAAGTGCACCCTATAAAGAGATGGCTGCAGATTTTCTAAGTCTCAAATATTGGTCTCTCTCTCTCTCTCTCATAGATACAATGGAAAAACCTTAGGTCTATGGGTATACCTATTGTGAGGTGAGTCTCTAGGATTAAAATTCCGGTTCCTTTTTGATGTATCCTAAATCAATTCTCTGGGTTCAGGGTAAGAAAAAGCTGTAAAGTAAATAAACTAAGGTGATACACTAAAATTATATGAGGGATTTGACTGAGTATATGCACAATTGATGTGGAAATGTTTTCTTGATGCACGAGCCAATATTTTTCTACAGGTTATTTAAGGGAAAAACTTGGTGGTACTGAGGGAAAATATATCACAACATTATTGATGTGTTAACATGCACATTAAAGTTAAGTAGAATTTATTGAAATTGCAATAGGGTAAGATGATTTTTCATGGAATTTTCACTCACAAGACTAACAGAAATATGCACAAGCTGCAAATAATTGGTAAGGAAAGAAATTACTTCACACTCAGAAGGCAAAAACTGGTAAAATGCATCAGTACTCTTATATAAAAAAATTCCTCCTTTGTGCCTTGCAAAGGAACACAATATATAGCAAAATAAAATTATCCCACCCTTCCTAAAAATATCCTAAGGCTGTACTCACCCATGCATCCTAATTTTATACTTTATTTAATAATAAATAAAAGGATAAAATAATACAAACTAGTGCAAGAGGCATTAATAGCCTTTGATTACATCTTAGTCAACTGAAGTTGACTGTTCTATTTTTAATAAGGCTGGGTGAATAATTTTTTTCTATATATTATGTTCCTTTGCAAGGCACAGAGGAGGAATTTGCCCAAAACTGTTATCTCTTGAAAGTAAATCTTGTAGACAGATTGCTGCAGATTTTTAAAATCTGAAATATTGGTCTCTCTCTCATAGATACAATGGAAACACCTCAGGTCTGTCGGTATACCTATTGTGAGGTGAGTCTATGGGATTAAAATTTTGGTTCCTTTTTGATGTATCCTAAATTAATTCTTTGGGTTCAAGTTAAGAAATAGTTGTAAAGTAAATAAACTAAGGTGATACACCAAACTTATATGAGGGATTTGACTGAGTATATGCACAATTGATGTGGGAAGGTTTTCTTGATGCACGAGCCAACAGTTTTCTGTAGGTTATTTAAGGGAAAAACTTGGTGGTACCGAGGGAAGATATATCACAACAGTTTTGATGAGTTAACATGCACATTAAAATTAAGCTGAATTTATTGATATTGCAGTAGGGTAAGATGATTTGTGAGGGAATTATCACTCACAAGACTAACAGAAATATACACAAGATGCAAATAATGGGTAAGGTAAGAAATTAATTCACACTCAGAAGGCAAAAAATTGTAGAATGCTTCAAAACTCCTATATCCAAAAACTCCTCCTTTGTGCCTTGCAAAGGCACACAATATATAGCAAAGTAATATTCTCCCACCCTTCCTAAAAATGGCCTAAGGCTGTACTCACCCATGCATCCTAATTTTATCCTTTATTTAATAATAAATAAAAGGATAAAATAATACAAACTAGTGCAAGAGGCATTAATCACCTTTGATTACATCTCAGTAAACTAAAGTTGATTGTTCTATTTTTAATAAGGTTGGGTGAATAATTTTGCCAAAAATAAGATTGCTTGTTAGGCAAGCATCTCTCCATGAACATGCAACTTTGTCTTCTTCTCCATTTTTTCCTATTATAAAGGCATGTAAAAATACAACTCTCTGTTTATGAGAAAAATAATTACATTAATTGCAACACTTTGGAAAATAATTCATCCAAATAACAATCTGACTGGGACCACCTTTGTCTCTGATGTTGACACTCATTCTATTTTCTAGTGATCACATGGATAATATTTGAAATTCAACTCAACCTCCTTGAAGTGGGGACCACCTCTACACTCCACCATGGTTTGGCCACCTTTGTGGACTTGGCATAATACTATACTTTTAAAATAATACAAGGGCACTTTGGAAAAGTGTCACCATGTTACATTCAGCCACACATTGTATATAATAGTCTATGCCACCATTTAATTAAACATGACCATGTGAATTTGTCAGGTTTTGCATTGGACAGTGTATAGTTTGAAATTTCACCCTTTTGGGTGATTATTGATTGCATAATTTTGTAGGCCCCTTTAATTATTTGAAGGCATATGCTATGGTTTAAAATTTGAAAGTATTTTACAATGGTTATTGTTTGGTGATGTGGGTTGGCCCCTTCCCCACAATGACTCGCCCCTCATATGCTTTGTTAGTGGCAATTTGACATGTGTTGAGTTAGCTTTGATATTGATGATGAAACCTGGGCCGTTGATTTCATCCTTGTTTGATCATGAGTCAACTATCTTACACCTACGGTTAGGGTTTCAAACTGAGCATTTAATTCGGTTGGTGGGAACTAACCGTGGTTAATCGTTTTGAGACTTGAGCTCTATGATCGGCCTTTGATCTTTATCCTTGATACTTTCTGATCGTCGATGCATTAAGTGTGGTTGAGTTAGATTTGACCCACTACTTGGGTGTAGGCGATAAAGGGAACTCAACCTAGAACGATCACTTCATTTGGTTTTTGGTAATGCAAGAAAAACCTGGAAATTTTATTGACGCCATGGTTATTTCCTGAAGCTCGGCTCTGTTTGGTTTATAGTCTTTAAATCCTTTGTGACTCTGAACATTTTCAAAACGTGGTTCTTACTAGCCACCATGAAGCTCTCTTCTATTTGATCTTTGCTCATTTTTGTTGGACTAGTATCATTGTTTGATGAGCTAGGTAAGTTTTCCAATCTTTGAGATATTCAACTCCATCATTTTTATCATCTTGAATTAAAAACACTGATATTTTACTTATTCTTTGCATATTCTATGATCTTGTGGTCCTTTTGGGGATTTTTGAGATGAAACAACTCTGGGTCCTTCTTTTGCTGTGAAAATGATGATCTCTTGAGGCCCGTTTGTTCATCTTTGATAGATCCATTATAGTTGGTGAGTTCTTTCTCTTGAATTTTAGATACTTGTATATCTGTGTTATGTTTTTAGATATGTTTCATCTTGACCTTATGTATCTTCTGTATTTCGATTTTGTTCTTTGGGTATACATTTGGTCTTGATTTCAAGTATAAAACTCAGTGTAGAGGGTCTATAGAATGAAACTCCATTCGTATGTGTTTTCTTCTTTACTTTAGATTTGCGAATGACTTTGTCATTTTCATGGTTTAATGGGAAGATTTCTATTCTGACTGAAACATAATTGAAAAAAACTCAATATATCTTCTTGAAACCATGATACTTGAATGTGTCTTTGCATTTTATAATTCTAAAGATGATAGTTGTAGCATGATTTGTAATGTCCTCTTGAACCTTGATACTTGTAATTTCTAAGCTTTTGGAAAACCTTGATCTTCCTTATCTTTGATGAATCATTTATTGATGGATGACCTGGAAAGGTCAACTTCTTTATTCACTATTATTGGTGTAGCTTGTTTACAACTACACCTTGTGTTTATTGCTAAGCATTGTATGATTCAACTGTACTTGATCTTCACATGTAGCTTGCAAGTAGCCTTCTGGAAATTGTAAATAGTTCATCTGTTCTAAAACTATAGATGACTTTTATCTTTGTAGCTGTAAATCCTGCATTCAATTTGATCTCTGAAGCTATCTTCTTGTAGTATTTTGTGTCTTGTTTGTATCTCAGCACTGTTTAATAATCTGATGGACATCTTATTTCTTCTAATTTAAATTTTATCCTTTTTTGTAGCAACTAGCTTTGAATTTTATCCTTTCTTGTAGCATTCTGAAAAATATTAAATGCTGATTTTTCATGGCGAAGCCCTGGAAAAACTTTTCCAAAATTCTCTCTTCCATCCATTTAAGATATTTTAACAATAAATGAAGTAAACAAATAGATTTAAATTCCTCTTGGTTTCTGTAGATTTAGTTGACGTGAGAGAATCAAGTAAATTCTCTTGGCTAAATGTGAGAATTTAATGCACTAAAGGTTGTGGGGAAACGTGAAGCTTCCTTAGGAAGCCAACTACATGCTTTACTCGGACCTTTCCTTTTTTTTATCAATTTATCTTGGAGGAGCTCTTCTTCTTGGGTCCAGTGATTTTAATTTTCCTCTGTTAAAGTTTATGCTTTTATCTTTGCTCTATGGACAAAAGAAAAATCTGTTGAAAATCCCCAAGTTTGGATGGAATGATTTTGTGGAGACCTTGCAAGATAATGAAGGAGATTTGTATAGAGTTATTGTATTTCTCATTAACCATGCATCCGCATGAATTTGTCCTCCCCTTTCTTTGTTGTTCATTTCTATATAATGCATATGAAATCGTCATTTGCCAATATGTGTGGGTTTTAATTGATTTTTTTGTTAAATACAAGCTGGTCAGAAATGGATCTATTAAATTATCTCTTTTGCGGATAATTGGGGAAAATATTGATATAGAACTATTTTATTTTGTATTAAATCTCATTTCTCACCGTAATTTTTTATTTCTAAAAGAATGAATATTATCTGGATTTCTTCCCTATTTGTGTTGTATTTATGCAAATATTATTCGTGTGATGTGGTATTATGCGACTTACAATTATGGTTGCAAATATGGAAATTTGAAAGCATGCGTGTCTGTTGTTTTAGCTTAGAGTAATATAATAAGCTGGATCTCTTGGTGGGTATTGAAGGAATAAGTTAATTTATTTTATATCTAGATCTCGTAACATATTGGTTTGCATGTTCTCTTATTTCATTAACAGAAGTCAATAAGGGTATGTTTTATCACATACAGGTAACTGGTTTTTATATACTAAATTTGTTACTTTCATGGAATAAATCTTGATACCCTTCCATGAAAGACTATGGCCAACTGTGACTTTTACTAATTAGGGGATTGAAAAAGGATTTGACTATTATTACATAACTAAGTTTTTGTGTTACAACCTTTCTTTTCTCATGATAAATTAAAAAAAATTAATAATAATAATGGACATTCTATCCTTATCTAGTTATTACTGTTGCATTGTAACGTTCCCTGACTATTTTTTAGTTTGGAAAGAAACCATGTGGTAGAAAATGGGTTTATGGGTATTTCAAATTGTTTTGTTTTATTTCAACTTCAGGCATGATAATATTCTACAAGAATCCTAAGAACTAAAAATTGATTATTTACTTTAAAAAAAACCCAAAACAATCTTCTCATTGGTAATGGTATATTATTCTATAGCTATTCAATGTTGTCTTTAAGGATAATATTCTTTTGGATGAGACAAATTGATGTAGTTTCCTTGATTATATCATTGTGTCATATTGTTCTTTTAGAAGATTGTTTATTTGAGTTTGATACATGGATACTTTACTATTTAACTTTGAGATGCAATAGGTTGAACTTCGAGGGTTTTTTTGTCTGTTAAAAATAAATAAATATTTGGGGAATAAAGTATTTTATTTCGAAGGAATCTACCCACATATAAACCTTATTGGGTCATCAAGAGGATAGTTTATTTCTTTGAAATTTTGAGGGAAATTTGTCTCATACCTAGTTTCACATTTTAGATAAAATATGGGGAACCTGATTTGGTTGTTATAAGTAAGGAGTTATTGATTAATACATTGTAGAGATATGTAAAATTGTATCTATGTTCTAAGATCTATTTCTCCTTGGAATGTAAAGGTTTGAAATTTCCATTGGAATGATGGAATACAAATAGAAAAATGTTGTCACTATTTTGAGGGAAGCTCAAGTAGTATATTATAGCTACTAGTGATATGTCTAATAGATAATAGGTTTGGTTGATTATAAGGGATTGATATATACATATATCACCGACCTATTTCACATCACATATTTCATGGTATATTGTTTATATAAGGTATGAGATTCTTACGAATTGTCTTATGAATACATTTAGTTTTTGTATTATCCAAATAAAATGTGGATTCTAAATATACAATATATACATGATATAAACTTAAAATTACTTTATTAAAATAAATTTTAATCATTTAATGGGAACCAAATAATAAAATTGCTATAATATGCACAAGTAAATTAGGGTGATTATTCTTTATTAATTTTGTATAATTGTTCTGAGTTCCCTATTGTGAGTAAGTTATTTTTTGAAACAATCTCTTAACAGTAATTTCTTTTGGTGAAAACAATTAGCGATAAGATGTCTCCATAGGGAAGTTTGGAGTGATTTATATGATGATGTAAATAATTGAGATTAATGTGTTATTTTATCCATCAAACTAATTACATTATTTTAATGGGACTCTTGTTTACTTCATGGATGAAAGTTAGGGTAAGTAGAAGTTTTGCTTATCTTTAGTTTGCAATGTGTGTGGGGAAAGCATTAAATAAGGGAAAAAGAGAGGTCACTTGAGTATGTCGAAAAGGGAAAAAGAAGCATTGATGTTTATTGAGTGTGTCTCTTGTGTATGTTGAAAAGAATATTGCTTTCCTAATTTCTAAGAGATAGTTGATTGTTATGATCTTGTTGTCCTTTGATGTCTAGTGGAAAGTAAACGAAAAAAAATAATATTCAAAGGAATGTTAATGTAAGAAATATTGTGCGGATCTAATTTTATGATAGGGTAGAAAATAATGACATATGACTATTATTATTGCAATTATCCTATGCATTTGAGTAAACTTTATAGTGAGAGATAAATGAATGGTTAAAATGCAAAGGATGTTTGTATACATTATACTGCTATAAACAACATAGAAAGTGAGGATGACTTATTCATTCCAGTTCAAATTGAACTGACTGTGTAAAACCTCTAATCTCATATATAGGTTTGAGATGAATCACATACGAGATCAAAGGTCTAGAAAGCTTTGTAACTAATTGAATGGTATTTGGTCTAATTGCAAAAAGAAAGGGGGTTATAGTTATTGTAAGGTTCAGATGAGTCAAATGCATATTTGATCATCCTTACTAGTTTGTGGTGACATTGTATAAAGGTGTATCAATCATTATCATGAGATAAGAGGTTGCGGGACCATAAAAAGATTGTAATCATCACAAGTTTTGTATTTTCAAATGTAGCCTACATATCAACAACAAAAAAACCGTAATATATTTAAACATATGTATATACATAGAAGTATGTATGTATATATATATGTGTGTGTGTGTGTGTGTGTGTGTGTGTGTGTGTGTGTGTGTGTGTGTGTGTGTGTGTGTGTGTGTGTGTGTGTGTGTGTGTATGTATATATATATATATATATCTTTAGCCCTTGGAAGTATATACATACATATATGCATATTTTCAAAATGAGAGCTTTCACAAAAAGGACAGAAATGTAAAATCTACAAAAAAAAGATCTCTTGGGCATATGCAAAATACCTAAATGGGTATTTTTTGTTGAATCATGCCTCAAAAAAATAGAAAATAAAAAATTTACAATCCCTTGAATAAGGTAGAATAGAAATAAAATAAATAAATAAGCTTGGGGGATGTGTGTATCCATCCCAAGCTTACAACCTTCTCATCCATGGCTTCCTCCTCTCCCATATGTTTCCTTAACCTACAAAACCAAAAAATGAGAGACATGAGAATTCGAAATGAATAAAACCTTTCCTTACAATATTTTAGGGTTGGTTTGAAGTTATCTCATCCAATTGTCAATATTGGTTTCATCCTACAAAAGTTAGGTGGGGTTAGGTGAGGTGATCATTTGATCACATGGGTCTTCTTTTGAATGGGGAAACTTGTGTGGTTTGAAAGTTAAATAACTTATTTCTTTTGTTTTGATCTAATTTAATTAAACCATAGCCCTTAGTAGATTAGACCCCTTTATTTTGGAAAATTAATTTAATAGAATTTTTTAAATTAAAAGGGGTATTGTATACTTGGACTTTAATTATTATTTTATTGCATGACTTTAGCACTACTCATATTAAATTAATTAAAGGATTAATTGAATGAGATATTTTAAACCTAACGTTACGGTAAATAAATTGTTTTATTTAAATATTATTATCTATGTAAATTTTTGTTATGATCGTGTTGAACTAAAGGTTAACTTTATCGTCGCCTTCATTTCCTTTAAAAAAAATACAATATTTTTTCTGGTATACCATTTGTTTGGTTTTGGGTTTCATGTGTGAAATTTTTGTGGGCATTACAATTAGTATGATAGCCATGGGTTCAATGCTTGGACCTCGGGGAAACCTAGAAAATAGGACAAAAAAAAGATTAAACCTAGTACAGCTTAAAACCTAGTACAAACAACTATGCATGATGATTTGAAACATAGAAAATTAGAAAAATGAAAAAAAAATATTAAATTATTATAAACTAACTCTTGCTTAGGTCTGTGCAGGAGGAGCGGAAAATACAAGGAGTTATTACACTTGGACCTAGACCAACCACCCCCAAATTAGGAAGTAGAATCTATTCTACCTCAGATATTGTAGACGCTACAAGAGGTTAATGCCGCTATACATAGAGGATCGATAGGAGGATGACCTAGCAAGAAGGAAAAAGAGCCATCAGTAGAGGCTTGTGCACAATTGCATCTTAGTACAAAGGATAGGGTAGAGAAATCCCATGTGGAATCGGTCAGACATGAGACACCTCCTAGGGTGTACACAGATAGAACTATGGGGCACAGAGACTAGTCCAGAATCCCCAACACAAGAGATGATCATGTAGAGAGACTTATAGGTTGACAGTCATCAGTAGCGGACCACATTAGGGAGATACTAAAGTTTCACCCACCTCATTTTTCTAGAGACACATACAAATTTCAGGCTGAGGAATGGTTAGTTATCTTGATTGGATGCTTAAATCTATGCCCTTTTTCTAGCAACATGAAATCCCGTGTTTCCAGCCACCTTCTTAAAGATTGAGCTAAAGTATGGTGTAGGAATGAGGAGAAAAATCTCCATGTGGATTCAGAGACACTTACTTGGGAGCTCTTCAAGGAGTGTTTCCAGAGAAAATATATTTCCATGAGGTTCATTAACCAGTGGATTTATGAGTTCCATGATCTGCATCAGGCCTTCATGATGGTATCAGAGTATGAGGGATGGTTTCTTGATCTACTCCAGTATATAGACTACATGCAAGATGAGTAAGTTCGAGTTCATAGGTTCATAAGGGGCCTGAACATGGAATTTTGTGGGGTAGTGTGTATTCACTATCCACAGACACTTTCAGAGGCTGTGGAGAAAGCCTATATTACAAAGGAAACCAGGGGGAAGACCCAGTAAGAATGTGACAGAGTGATGAGTTGTATACAATAGCTGCAGGATAGTAGATTGAGGGTATTCATGCCTCCTCCTCATGGTGGAAACACTACAACACAATCTTCATTCTGGCATCCTCCACCTTCTCAGCAGTAGTAGTAGCAGAAGACCTGAACGCCCTTCTGACACCCATAGTGTCATGATGCTCAAAGAGGGCGTAGTATGGGACCTCTAGCTAGGGGGGCCAACAAGACGAGGACTCTACCTAGAGTGTAATCAGAAGTAGGATGTCAACCATGACACTCACAAAGGTATGTGGCATGGTCATCTGGTCCTTCAACATGTACTATTGGGCCACCTGGAGAAATTTATTCACAGTGGAGATGACCAGGCACATGTTATGGTTACGACATACATGGATAACATTGGAGAGAGTGCCCTCAAGAACCCTTTTAATCAAGGTAAGACACCTGCTTCTGAGCCTACTCTTGGTGACATGGATAGGAACCACATGATATATGGAATGGTCGATAACCACCAAGCTAGGCACCAGGGCACGGTGATAGAGACCACAGGTAGCATTGGTGGTATTTTTATCCCTATTTTATTTTACTTAGGCTCATCATACTCTTTCATTTCACCATCTTTAGTAGAGAATTACAGGCTAGTGGTAGTTAGGAAGGGCCTTAGTTGGGACATTGAGATGGCTTCTGGAGACAAGATCTCAGTTCACTCCTTATTCAAGAAGTGTGTAGTTGATCTTCGTATACTTCCCTTGGGTTCTTATGGAGTGATTTTGGGAATGGATTTTTTTTTTGCACAAAGAGCCAGAGTTGATTTCTATAGTAAGATTATATCTTGTGTAGATGATTTGGGTGTGAAGTTAGGATACCCACCTCTATCCAAACTATTTCCACTATGTAGCTGAATTTGTGTGTGAGATAGGGTTGTCAGCTATATGCTATTACAGTTAGTGTTAGGTAAAATGATGAGGCTAGTGTACCTTCACTCATTGATCACCTAATTTTGTAGAAGTTTTTAGATGTGTTTCCTAGTGATCTGCCAGGGATGCCTCCCCCACGTGAGATATACTTCCACATTGATTTTGTTCTAGGAGCGGAAACTATCTCTCGCGCTCGTTATAAGATGAACACACCTGAGCTATGTGAGCTCAATTTTTAGCTTGAGGTCCTTCTCAAGAAAGGCCTAAATTTTCCTAATGTATCCCCTTTGGTTGTACCGGTTATTTTTTTGAAGAAAAAGGATGGATCCTTGAATTTGTTTGTGGACTATCATCATCTAAACAAAGGAATGATCAAGAATTGTTACCCCCTTCTTCACATCGATGATTCATTTGATCAAATGAAGGTGGTTATAGTACTTTCTTGGATAAGTCAGGATACCATTAGCTGAGAATCATAGAGGTAGATATCCACAAGTTAGCTTTCCGCATCAGATATAACCACTATGAGTTCAGTGTGGTTCCATTTGGTCTTACAAACGCCACTGCAGTGTTCATGAGTTTGATGAACAGAGTGTTCAGGACCTTTTTAGATCATTTTGTACTCGTGTTCCTTGATGACATCTTGATCTTCTCATGTACACATGAGGAGCATGAGGAGAACCTTTTTCAGGTTCTGTAGTGTCTTCATGAGTCACAACTTTACGTGAACCTAGATAAGTGTATGTTATTTCAGTCAGAGGTGCAGTATTTGGGTCACATCATTTTTGGGGAAGGTATCACAGTCAATCCTTCTAATATTAGAGCATGTATGGATTGGACAGCACCCACTAGTGTGATAGAGGTTTCAGTTTCATGGCGTTGGAAGGATATTACAGGATATTTGCTTAGGAGTTCTCTTGGGTTGTGTACCACATCACATCCCTTTAGAGGAAAGGGAAGAATTTCATCTAGTCAGGTAGATGTGAGAAGGGCTTCAGGACACTGAAGGAATTCCTTATAATAACAACTATTCTTGTAGTGCTGAATCCTCAGGGTAAGTTATTTGTTTGTACAAATGCTTCTTTGGTAGGGTTAGGAGGTGTGTTGATGTAGGAGGGCCGTGTTGTAGCTTTTGTGTCTCACAAAATCAAGGATTATGAAATCAATTATCTAACTCGTGAACTTGAGCTTGCAATAGTTGTTCATACTTGGGTTTTGTTGAGACACTTTCTTCTTAGCCAATGATTTATATTTAGGACTGATCACTTGAGTCTTCGCCATCTTTTCACACAACCCAATCTCAATGCTCGTCAACAGCATTGGATGGAGTTTCTTTTTAGTACAACATGGAGATAGATCATGTGAAGGGGAAGGAGAATATGGTTTCATACACTCTGATTTTATGGAGACATTTGGTTATGGATACCTCAGTGAGTACATATTTACGGTGCAATATTTTGTATCAACTTCCTCACAACATCTTCTACCTTATAGCCAAATCAAATATTGAGTCTTAGAGACCCCTTTAGGGGAATTCAAATGTTTTCTCATCAGAGGCAGATCATATTCTTAGACACAGAGTTCAGATATATGTTCCTAGAGATGGAGGATTGAGACAGGATATCTTGATAGAGGCTCATCGTGTACCTTATTGAGCCCATCCAGGGGTGAAGAAGATGCATGCTACGTTGAGATAAATCTATCATTAGAGAGGTCTTCGAGGAGATGTAGCTCAGTTTGTTTTGCACTATTTAGAGTGTCAGAGGGTGAAGGATGAGCATCAATATCCAGTTGGCCTTCTCTACCCACATGCCATACCGGAGTGGAAATGGGACACCATTTCCATGGATTTTATCATAGGGATACCAACATCGAGATATCACCATGACGCCATCATGGTCATGATGGATAAATTGACGAATGTGGCACACTTTTCTTTGGTGAATACAGGCCATACTACTAGTGCAGAAGCACGGGTATACCTTGATGATATTTTTGAATTACAAGAGATTCTTTGGAAGATCAATTATGACCACGATCCCTTCTACACTTCTCACTTCTGGACTACAATGTAATGGGTTCTTTGTATGAGTATCAACTTAAGCACAACATGTCATCCAGAGATAGATGGACAAAACAGAGTGGGTAAATCAAATCTTGGAGGATATTATCTTGAGGTATGTCTTGGACCAGTAGTCTTGATGGGAGAAGTACTTGTATTTAGTATAGTTTTCCTACAAAAAGAGTTTTTAGAGTTTGATTGGCATGTCTCCTTTTCAGGCATTATATGGAAGAGAGTACAGGAAAACTTTGAGTTGGGATAGATTAGAGGAAAAGGTTTCTCTTGGGCCAACTTTGGTACAGGATATGGAGTAGTGGGTTGTCTAGATTTGTCAGAGGCTTCATGAGGCTCAAGATCTAGGTAGAATAAGTATGAAGATCTGGGGAGGACAAATCGTAGTTTTGAGGTGGGGACCAAGGTATTTCTTTGTGTCATGCATCATAAGAGTCATATCCGCTATGGAAAATTCTTTAAGTTACCTCCTAGAAATTTGGTTCCATTCAAGAGCTTGGATTTTATTGGTCCCTTGGCCTATCATCTAGAATGTCTACCCAGCTATTCTCCCATGCATTATTTTTTTCATGTAACTTTACTTATGAGATATATTCCAGATCCCTCTCATGTTTTGGATTGGACAGCATTGTAGGTCTAGGAGAAGAGGCAGGCATAATTTGAGCCCATTCACATCATAGAGCACATGACCCTTGGCCTTCAAGGCCATGAGATTGACCAGGTGCGGGTCTAGTGTTATTTGCACGACGAGACTACATCCACTTGAGAGGATGCCACTATTTTGTGAGATTAGTTTCCTCATCTATTTTAGTGAATTCTAAGAGCAAGTCGAGTCTAAGAGGAGGGGGATGTAGTGCCCACTCCTCTTCAACACTGTTTTATTTTAATAATTTTGTTGGACTGATATGCAGACATTTTGATTTTGATACATTCTTCACTAGATGATTGATTTTACTACTTTTTGGATTATTGACATTATGATGTTTATGTTCTATTATGATGCACTAGATAGTGATGTTAGACAGTTTGATATATGTTGATTTTAATGATGTGGATTTTATAGTGACATGTTATGTTTTGGGATGTTGGAGTATAATTGTAATCTCATGGATATTATGTTTATATTTTGACATATTGATGGATAACAGAATTGTTAAATGTTTAATGATGAACATTGATTTTATATGTATATTTTCTCGATGTTGTTAATACAGCCGAAAGGCCAAAGAGGTATTTTTTTGTGTGCAAAAATTTTATCACAAAGATCGAAGGGGATATAGAACCAACCACGAAAGGATGTTGGGCGTTGAGAAACGAGGCCAAAGTTGACAACTTGTGTAATGTTTTTTTGTGTATGTTTTGCATGTCTTTTTTGGAAGTCTGCCATAGCGGGGTGAGTTCACATATGTGGCCATGGGATAAATGTTGTTCCCTTTCTTTAATTTTTGCATGTGATTTATTATGTTTTGTTAATTTAAATTTTTAAATTTTCTCACCTTATTAGCATGTTGTAAATGTTTGTTAAATAATTTTAAACCTTTTTATTTTTGTTAACCTAATTAGAGATGTGAAAAATAGTTATGATGAGATTTGGTGGTCCTTTTTATAAGAAAAATTTATGTTGATTTGGGAGTGTTTTACCCCACCCAAAGTTCAAAACTCGGATTTTTACTTGGGGCTTATTTTTGGAGGCTTGTGGGACAAGCAAGACTTGTCCCCTGCCTCTTAAATTTACCCAAAAATCCTATCTATGGGTTGATAATCATATTTTTGACTTCTTTGTCCATTTTTTAGTGTAAAAGAGGGAAAATTATTGCACTTTCTTTGTACCCCAATTTATTATGTCCCTTGAAATCATGGTGTGCAAGTTTTGAGCCATGAGAGTTATCATAGTCCTTGCATGTGCATTGATTTTTCTTAGTCTTGGTGTGTTTCACTCGGAAAATGCTTCGTTCCTTATAGAAACAGATAAGGTTAGGGTTAGGAGGAATACCTGTAGGATGTCGAGATGATGTGCGCGTACCGTAGAGAAAGATCAGGTTGACTACGGAGAACTCCTTTTTGTCTGGGAAGGACTACCTGCAAATAAGAACACAAGACCACAAGATATGATTAAACAATAAATGAGGAAACTGCCTTGGGCACCAGGAAATGTAAAAACTTCCTTTCGAAGGTGGTCTGTTTCCCTGCTAACGTGAATTAACACAAAAGACTGTAAAATATCAATTAAATTGCTTGGCTGAACTGGGTAGGGGAAAGGCTGTTTTTCCTGGTTTTTGATCAAAGGAACCGATGCCGGTTACCTATAACTGATGGCGGTTACTGATAACCGATACCAGTGGGTTCTAGGATCTTCTGGGCTGGTTGTGGAGTTTGTAATGGCTGGTTTTTGGATAGTTTTTAGGAAATGGGATGGTTAGAAACAAAAGAATGACAGCTAGAGGCAATGGTACGTTGGATAATGGATTCAGAAACGGATTTGGGAGGACTGTAATTCCAAAAGCATAAGAAATGTTATAATGGAGGACATGCCAGATGTAACTTACTGGTTTTGATGAAGGTGCAAGTTGATCTCCTTTGCTGTAAACACGTCTAATATTTTTCACTCGTCTCTGCTTGGTCAAGTGAAGATCTGGACTCTGTTCCTCATTCGCAATGCCCTCGCTTGATCCAGAAATCCTTTGACTGATCTCCCAAAATGAAATTCCGATCTGTTGTTTTGGTTTGGGGAGCCCATTTATAGGGAACCGATGGTGGTTGCGTAACCGACGGCGGTCGAGTAGGAACCGGCATCGGTAAGGAAAAAGTAGGCTATTTTTACTAAAATAGCCCACCTTCCCTGCTTTTCTCCCGAGAGATCAGTTGCGGGCTTGTTCAAGTGGCTAGAAGGTCGGCTTTTGGTGCGAGTAAGGAGGCATTAGTTATGGATGTGAGTCTAGGACCAAGTCATGGGTCTTAATTAGCTTAGTTTAGGGTTAGGGCTAGGTCATGATGAGGTGGGCAAGGTGAGGTGGCGGGTAAGGTGATGTGGATTTATCAATTACAAGGTAATTAATAAATGATTGTGTAAAGTTTAGGTAATGAGGTTAGGTTGCGAAATGGGATGCGGGTCACAAGGGGGTCGTGAGACACGAATTTGGTGTCTACATTAGCCCCTTATTGTCGTGTAGCTTGTTCTGTAAAGCTGCGCGGACAATAATATGAAGTGGTTTCTCATGTTAAAGATATAGGTAATCCCCCTCAAATCTATCACAGATTGAGGTGAACGGGAAATCAGGGATAGGGTTGATAAAGGGTATATGTGGTAGAGAGGATGGTAAGGTGGTGGGGTAGGTCCAAGGAAGCAGACGCATGTTGAAATGCAATAGTACGACTAGGGTACATGATTTGACTAGCAAACCAGCAATGTATAGGCAAAGGTCGATAGTTTATCCAAACAAGGGTGATATAATTCTAGTATCCAAGGCATAGGAAGTAGCTCCAGGGTATATAATAGGTAAGGTACCGGAACGTTTAGGCATGTTTGGCAGTACCAAAAGGTTGGTTTGGTTGAGATAAACGTCACGGTCTAGGTCTGGGCAAAGCTGGTCGACAGATCAAGTCAAGGACCCTAATCATGCGAAAACACGAACAGGTGAGCTCGATTGAATACAAGGTACATGATGGATGTATAAAATAAAACGTTGATTGTGGGTATGGTATGGAAGTGATACGGCCTTGGGTCAGGCGGTGGCCCTGGGTCGGGCTAAATAGGTAGGGCGAGGCCTTAGGTCGTGCCGAATGGTAGGTTGAGGCCTTGGGTCGGGCCAGATAGGTTGAGGCCTTGGGTCGGGTGGAATGGTAGGTTGAGGCCTTGGGTCGGGCAAAATAGGTAGGTTGAGGCCTTGGGTCGGGCCAATTGGTAGGTTGAGGCCTTAGGTCGGGCCGAATGGTAGGTTGAGGCCTTGGGTCGGGCCAAATAGGTAGGTTGAGGCCTTAGGTCGGGCCGAATGGTAGGTTGAGGCCTTGGGTCGGGCCAAATAGGTAGGTTTTTGGCCTTGGGTCGGGCCAAATGGTAGGTTGAGGCCTTGGGTCGGGCCAAATAGGTTGAGGCCTTGGGTCGGGTGGAATGGTAGGTTGAGGCCTTGGGTCGGGCCAAATAGGTAGGTTGAGGCCTTGGGTCGGGCCAATTGGTAGGTTGAGGCCTTAGGTCGGGCCGAATGGTAGGTTGAGGCCTTGGGTCGGGCCAAATAGGTAGGTTGAGGCCTTGGGTCGGGCCGAATGGTAGGTTGAGGCCTTGGGTCGGGCCAAATAGGTAGGTTGAGGCCTTAGGTCAGGCTGGACAAGTGAACAAATGTTGTGCAGCAAAGGTGGACAGAGGTGATATTGGTGAAAAAGAGGTAAGGAGTAAAGAAGGGCAAAGAATGGGGTGAAAGTTGGGTATGAAACCGATGTCGATTCTGCATGACCGATATCAGTTAAGGGACCGATACCGGTTTCTTAGGGCAAAAAAAGAAACCGACATCGGTTAATGGTCGAAAAACCTATAAAAAGAAAAATACGGCCTATCATTGTCACTTTTGTTATTTGCAATCCAAATTGACTTGTCTGACGTGGAGAGTTGATTTGGAGGGTTATTGAGTGAGGTGGAGCTATTTGATTGGTGGAGAGAGTTGATAGTGGGCCCGAATAGTTGAGGAGGCAGCAGGTGATTGGCCGGGGACCCAGCAGGGTCAGGATTGGAGCCATGGCACAGGCAGGAGGAGCTGGAGGAGCTGGACCAGCTGGACCGCCACCACCCATCCCACCACGACGACGTGTCGTCGTACCGGTAGGTTCTAAACTCTTTAATTTGGTGATTTGGTTGAGTTATGTTGTTTTTTGGGATTTGGGTAGGAATTGGTATTTTGTAGGAAATAATGGGTAAATGGAGGTAATTCGAGAAAGGGAGAGGGTAGATAGGTTAGATAGGCTAAGGCGGCTAGGTGTGTAAAATTTGGGGGTGTTTGGGTGGGTAGATGGGTAAAAATAGGTGAAAAAAATGGTTTTTGGGGGCCGCGCGGGGGTTCGGCTCGGGCAGGAGACAGTGACCGATGTCGGTCAATAGGCGACCGGCATCGGTCGCAAAAGCATAGGGTGAGGTTGAATTGGGGGCTACCGACATCGGTCGTGTATCGGCCGGTATCGGTGGGGGAGGTTGAGGGTGGAGTTGGGATGGGATTGGGTTTAGGGTGTAGGGTTTAAGTTTGAGGGTGGGTTGAGTAGCGTGTTGGGGTGGGGTTTAGAGTTTAGGGTTTAGGTTTGAAGGTGGGTTGGGTGGCGTGTTGGGGTGGGGTTTAGAGTTTAGGGTTTAGGTTTGAAGGTGGGTTGGGTGGCGTGGTGGGGTGGGGTTAAGAGTTTGGGGTGGGATTGGGTTTAGGGTGTAGGGTTTAAGTTTGAGGGTGGGTTAGGTAGCGTGTTGGGGTGGGGTTTAGAGTTTAGGGTTTAGGTTTGAAGGTGGGTTGGGTGGCGTGTTGGGGTGGGGTTAGATTTTGGGTGTTACAAAAGGGGGTTTAGATGGTAAAGTAGGTGTTATAATAAAGAGTGGGTCTAAGAATGTGGGTTGGTTTTGTAGGCACGTCAGCAGTTGACGATGCGTGATAGGATGCCTCCACTATTGAGTCGGATGAGGCCACACATATCTGCGGCGCATTGGGCCATCATGCGCGAGGTGGGACTTGGCGGGGTCCAGAGGTACAGAGCGATAGACAAAGATCACAGCCTGATGGTCGCCCTCATCGAGAGATGGGATCCGGCGGCCAATGTGTTCTATCTGCCGACCGGGGAGATGACCGTCACATTAGAGGATGTGTATCGCATCCTGCGGCTACTGATCGAGGGAGAGGCCGTTTTCCAGGTAGATTCAGAGACGGCCATGGATAGCATACTGCAGGTTTTTGGGGATGCAGCCGTGCTTCTTACATATCATAGCGCGAGCATTGGATATGGTGACATGTACCGCGCACACAGACATGAGACACGGCTTGTCGTGTTGATGATGATAGGGATCACCTGCTTCGCCCTCCCGGATTCAGAGGGAGGCCGCTTCCCACGGGCATTGATGGGGGTGCTACTGGAGATGGTGGAGGAGCACACCTGTTTCGCATGGGCACCAGTGTATCTGGTGCAATTATACAGGGAGTTATGGGGCTATCGCCGGAGGAGGCGATTTGGTATTTGTTCTACCTTTTTGTTGCACTGTTGGGCATATGAGCACATCGTATGCATCAGGCCGGTAGGGCTACCCCAGCAGCCAGGGCCACAGGTCGTATACCGATATGGATTTCAGAGGTGGTTGGGGGTCGTGGGCCAGCCACGAGTAGTTGTTGCAGGCCGGGATGTGGCCTACTATAGACATATGTTAGAGGGCCTTACAGCAGTAGACATTATATGGAGACCCTACAGAGGTCACCAGCCTGGCAGAGGAGCCTGTTATCCAAAATTCACCCCCAAGGTAATTTTGATAACATGCAAGCAATTATATTGATTCAGGGAAAAAGGTCATGGTTCTAGGGTCCCCTCATATTTTTCTAACTCCCCTGTCCAAGAGGAAGAGAGTAAGTTCTGAGAAAATTCGAGAAAAGGTTCAAGAAGGCAAATAGGTCGATCCAGGAAAAATCATGAAAATTGGCTAAGTCCTGCTCAAGGTCGCCTCTGGGACGCATGGGACAAAAAAGCGCGAACTGGCCGAACCGGGCGAGATCAGTACAAACAGTCCGAAACGCAGCAGGGACAAATGGGACAAAAGTACGCGGCGGGCACGAAAAGCCGGTTCAACAGAGAAAAAATCGACTAACTGCTGAGAGGGACAGTCTGGGACGTTTGGGTCAAAAATACCCGAACCGGCCGGTTCGGCCGAAATCAGTCCACGCAGTCCAAAACAAAGTGGGCCAAGTGGAACAAAAATACCCGAACCGGCCGGTTCGGCCAAAATGGGAACAAGTGGTCCAAAAGCAAATGGGACATTTGGGCCAAAAATGTACGAACCGGCCGAACCGGGCGAAAAGAGTCGAGGCAGCCCGGAAGGCAAAAGGGACGTCTGGGACAAATGGACGCGAAATGCCCGAACCGGCCGAAATGAGCACAAAGGGCCCAAAATCAAATGGGACATCTGGGAAAAATGGAGGCGAAGTACGCGTAGGAGCCGAATCAGCCGAGGACCAATCAGAAGCTGCCACGTGTCCTCACAAGAGAAAAGTCAAAAAGTCAATGGGCGAGTTTTCGAGCACCGATCCGAACCAATGGGATAGTGCCACGTGTCCCAGCTAGGGCCCACAAGGAAAATTCAAAAGACAGCCCGCCGAAAGGTAGAGGAGAGAGAATTGCTCGTCTAATCAGAGTGTGCCACGTGTCATCCAGGTGGCGAAGCGCGGGAAATATTTCAAAATCCGTTTTGGTCTGTTCCGCGCCCTAAATCTTCAGATCATCATATCTTTTGATCCAGAGCTCGGATTTGCACGTTCTTGATATCAACGGAAAGCTGTTGAGATTCTCTACATGATTCTGGGATCAATCTTGATTTTTGGTGCAGTATGAAGAGAGAAAATCGAGAAACGGCTCTGACGTGTGGTAATGGCCAGAAGCGACCTTTCAACAACCCGTTTTTATGCTAACGGGTCGCATTCTTCTTCTGCACGGCCAGAAGTGACATTTTAGCGGCCAAATTAATACAAATGGGTCGCATTCTCCTCCAAAATTGCTCAAAGTGATAGGGTATGGGTTGGTAAGATTCCTCCATGCTGAGTTAATACATCTGCAGTCAATGAGGAATGGGCTTGCACGTTTTCCTACGTTTCTGTCCCCTGGGTTTGACCCATGCAATGTAAAAGCCAGATTTGGCTCATTTAAAAAAAAAAAAAAAGGTTGTTCATTTTTTCTGCTCTGCCCTCCCTTCTTTTCTTCTCTAGGGTTGAAAATGGAGTTCGAACCTCCTCCCTGCTCTGTAATGGCGTTTTTTGCCTTTTACTAATGGAATGATGTTCTGTGCAAACTTCTGGAGCAACAAAACGTGTTTTGTGATGCATCTGTCCATCCTTCCTTGTTTTTGCTTGTTCTCTTCTTGCCTCTCTTCATTGCAGGTATTTGTGCATGTTTGAATGTTCATTGCAGGTATGGAGCTGTGTTCATGGAGTTTTGGGACATATTCTGTGTGAAATCTATCCTTGGGCCTGTGATGCATCTGTCCATCCTTCCCATTGCTCACCTCTCTTTGTCCCATGGCAGTTTTGATAGATGTCCAACATTCTCCTTCTCTGGTGTATCACCGTTTTAGTGTAGGCTTTTTCTGTTTTTCCTTTCTCTCTCTCTCTCTGTCTCCTTGGCATGGTTAGATTAGGATTAGATTATCTTGCCTGCACTAGAATAGCTTGTGGCAGGTAGTTTAGGAGCAGGAACCAGCCTTCTCTGGAGATTCCTCTCTCGGTTTTACAAGTCCCACGCTTGGAGAGAGGTTTCCATGTTGTGCAATCATACTGGATGCCTGAACATCAACCTAGAAGCCTGATGTGCATCCAGGGGTGCTGTGATTTTGCATCAACAGTTTTGGCACGCCCGGTGGGACCTTAGAGGTCTTTCACTTCATCTTTTGCAGGTTGGTGTGTTCCTGTGAAGTTTTCAGCCTTTGGAGGCACTTGCAAACACATCTGGAGACTCCATCTTGTCAAGAACCCATCTGTCAAGCTGCAGACCTTCCTTTCCATCCATTTTCATCCATTCTTCCTTCCATCTCTTCCATCATTCTGTCATTCTATGAAGTTGTACAATCATGACTTCATTTCCATCATGGTATTCACATCAACAACAGCAGTATATCACACCTCCAACACATTTTGCAAATCCTCCAAATCAGCATTTTGAGCAGATTCAAGATCAGTATGCATACCCATATGAGCAGCAGTGCCAAAGTCAGTTTGGCTATGGATCTTTCCAAGAGCAAGAGTATGCAGACAATGAAGACCATCAGATCCAAGATGCTGGTCTGTTGGAGAAAATCCAAAAGATGGAGGAGGGGATGGTGCAGTCCAGGGCTCAAGCACAAATGAAAGCTTTTGGAATCGGTTATGGAGCACCCTGTCCATGGGTGGGACCTTTTCCAAGGCATTACAGCCCTCAGGAGAAGCTTGACTTCATGATTGCAATGCTGCCTTTGCTTGCACAATGGACAGCAGAAATAGAGGCCTACAGACTTGTTGTTGAACAACCTTGTCAATGGGTAAGTTCTACACCATCATCTGGTTTTTCTCTTTCCATTACTCAAGCAGCATCATCTCATTTAAAATCCTCATCTGCTGTCCCAAATATTGAATCCATTTCTCCACCCCCTAGTCTTCCACCCCATCTCGATTCTTCTTTCCTTTTCCCTTCCAAACAGTCACCCCCTCCACAAGAGCTAAAATAAATACCCCCTCCTCCAAAGAAACAAGAGGTTTCACTGCCTCCTCCACCACAAAAAAATGTAAAATCAGTTGAGTTTCAGCCCATTCCTCTTGCATTCCCAATTTCATATGGGGAAGAAGAAATTGTAAAAATCAGTCATCAAGGACAGCAGGAAGAGGAGCCCAACAAAAAAGAAATGACAGATGACTTGAAGGTTTGGGCTACCAAATTTGGGATGACAAAGATCCCCTTGATGGTTAAGCCTACAGAAGAGGCTAAGGTTGAACAAATGGTGGTGAGGACTGATTTTGTTGGAGAAGAAGATCTTGCAGCCCCAACTTGTCCTCTAGAGCAGCAGATTGAAGAGTTTGACTTGACAAACTTCATGCTAGAGAAGGAGTTCAATCAAGAGCAATATTGCCTTCAAACATTGGAGGAAGGAGAAGCTGCTCCAAATCCAAAAGAAGAGGAGCACAATCTAGCTGTGGAGGAGAAAAACGCAGATCCAAGGGCTTTGAGCACAAAGCAGGTTACAGAAGAACCTTCAGTTCTTCTTTCCACTTCATCTCTCTCAAGTTCTAGCACTGAAAAGGAGTTTGATATCTCAAACTCAATATTGGAGAGTGAAGGAAACCATGGTGGTCAAGTTGCAGATCAAGAGGACACCATGGAGGAAGTTGAAAACGAGCAGCAGGACAGCAATGAGGCAGTTTACCTGTCAGATTTAGAGGACTGTTTTGATGGAGAAGAGCCGGTTGAGCTTTCACCTTTCTCTCTTTCAACATCCACATTCTAAACACCAGAGCCTGCTGCCATGAAGGAGAGCACACATTTGCAGGAGCCTGCATCTTATAGCAGCCCTTTGGAACCAAAATTGGAAGATTTAAATCTTCCATGTTCTTCATCGGAGGAAGAGAAAGGGCAGAAGGGTCCTACCATTTCTTCCACGACATCCATTCAGGTGGGTCTACAAGAAGACTCCATTCTTGGAGTTGAAAATCACAGCAATGGGCATACTCAAAGGACCATACCTTGCCCAATCAGGTATTTGGCTTCATTGGAGCCAAAGGAGAAGCCACAACCAGTCATGCTTGCTTCTGAGCATGAGGATGAGCTACAAAGTACCAAGGATCAGCTGCCATACCTCTCCAATCCAAATGCAGAGCAACTAAAAGAGGTATTGAATTTTTCAGTTGATACCTTGATGATTTGGATAGAAGACCAGCTTCTTGTTGATTTTCCATCCATCCAAACAGCCATGATCAGTGCCAAATTAATTGCATGGCTGCCAATTTTGAAGAAAGGAAGCTATTTCTCACAACCAGTTGCAGGGTTTGTTTAGCTTTCCTTTGCTTCCAGTTAGAGTAGAGTAGCTAGGTTTGCTTTCAGTAGAAGAAGTGCTTGTGCACACTCTGCATGTTCCATTTGAGGCATGTATGATTTTCAGTTTTGTACATAGTTTTGGTGTTGCTGGTTCTGCTCTTGCACAGTTCATTTCAGTGGCATTTTGGTGAGAACAACTCCATGTCCGGTGGGTTTCAAGTGGCTCAGAGGGAGATTTTCAAGGTTCAGATCAGTTTTCAGGCTTGCTTATGACTCCATGCCCAATGGATTGCTTCAGGCTACTGGTCTTTTCATCTAGCAGGCAGACGACCCCGCTGAGTCGCCAAAATTGTTATCCAAAATTCACCCCCAAGGTAATTTTGATAACATGCAAGCAATTATATTGATTCAGGGCAAAAGGTCATGGTTCTAGGGTCCCCTCATATTTTTCTAACTCCCCTGTCCAAGAGGAAGAGAGTAAGTTC
This sequence comes from Taxus chinensis, assembly GCA_019776745.2. Lineage (NCBI taxonomy): Eukaryota > Viridiplantae > Streptophyta > Pinopsida > Cupressales > Taxaceae > Taxus > Taxus chinensis. The sequence goes on along the minus strand of CM034148.1, from coordinate 301,156,020 downwards.
TGAGAAAATTCGAGAAAAGGTTCAAGAAGGCAAATAGGTCGATCCAGGAAAAATCATGAAAATTGGCTAAGTCCTGCTCAAGGTCGCCTCTGGGACGCATGGGACAAAAAAGCGCGAACCGGCCGAACCGGGCGAGATCAGCACAAACAGTCTGAAACGCAGCAGGGACAAATGGGACAAAAGTATGCGGCGGGCGCGAAAAGCCGGTTCAACAGAGAAAAAATCGACTAACTGCTGAGAGGGACAGTCTGGGACGTTTGGGTCAAAAATACCCGAACCGGCCGGTTCGGCCGAAATCAGTCCAGGCAGTCCAAAACAAAGTGGGCCAAGTGGAACAAAAATACCCAAACCGGCCGGTTCAGCCAAAATGGGAACAAGTGGTCCAAAAGCAAATGGGACATTTGGGCCAAAAATGTGCGAACCGGCTGAACCGGGCGAAAAGAGTCGAGGCAGCCCGGAAGGCAAAAGGGACGTCTGGGACAAATGGACGCGAAATGCCCGAACCGGCCGAAATGAGCACAAAGGGCCCAAAATCAAATGGGACATCCGGGACAAATGGAGGTGAAGTACGCGTAGGAGCCGAATCAGCCGAGGACCAATCAGAAGCTGCCACGTGTCCTCACAAGAGAAAAGTCAAAAAGTCAATGGGCGAGTTTTCAAGCACCGATCCGAACCAATGGGATAGTGCCACGTGTCCCAGCTAGGGCCCACAAGGAAAATTCAAAAGACAGCCCGCCGAAAGGTAGAGGAGAGAGAAATGCTCGTCCAATCAGAGCGTGCCACGTGTCATCCAGGTGGCGAAGCGCGAGAAATATTTCAAAATCCGTTTTGGTCTGTTCCGCGCCCTAAATCTTCAGATCATCATATCTTTTGATCCAGAGCTCGGATTTGCACGTTCTTGATATCAACGGAAAGCTGTTGAGATGCTCTACATGATTCTGGGATCAATCTCGAGTTTTGGTGCAGTATGAAGAGAGAAAATTGAGAAACGGCTCTGACGTGTGCTAATGGCCAGAAGCGACCTTTCAACAACCCGTTTTTATGCTAACGGGTCGCATTCTTCTTCTGCACGGCCAGAAGTGACATTTTAGCGGCCAAATTAATACAAATGGGTCGCATTCTCCTCCAAAATCACTCAAAGTGACAGGGTATGGGTTGGTAAGATTCCTCCATGCTGAGTTAATACATCTGCAGTCAATGAGGAATGGGCTTGCACGTTTTCCTACATTTCTGACCCCTGGGTTCGACCCATGCAATGTAAAAGCCAGATTTGGCTCATTAAAAAAAAAAAAAAAAAAGTTGTTCATTTTTTCTGCTCTGCCCTCCCTTCTTTTCTTCTCTAGGGTTGAAAATGGAGTTCGAACCTCCTCCCTGCTCTGTAATGGCGTTTTTTGCCTTTTACTAATGGAATGATGTTCTGTGCAAACTTCTGGAGCAACAAAACGTGTTTTGTGATGCATCTGTCCATCCTTCCTCATTTTTGCTTGTTCTCTTCTTGCCTCTCTTCATTGCAGGTATTTGTGCATGTTTGAATGTTCATTGCAGGTCTGGAGCTGTGTTCATGGAGTTTTGGGACATTTTCTGTGTGAAATCTATCCTTGGGCCTGTGATGCATCTGTCCATCCTTCCCATTGCTCACCTCTCTTTGTCCCATGGCAGTTTTGATAGATGTCCAACATTCTCCTTCTCTGGTGTATCACCGTTTTAGTGTAGGCTTTTTCTGTTTTTCCTTTCTCTCTCTCTCTGTCTCCTTGGCATGGTTAGATTAGGATTAGATTAGCTTGCCTGCACTGGAATAGCTTGTGGCAGGTAGTTTAGGAGCAGGAACCAGCCTTCTCTGGAGATTCCTCTCTTGGTTTTACAAGTTCCACGCTTGGAGAGAGGTTTCCATGTTGTGCAATCATACTGGATGCCTGAACATCAACCTAGAAGCCTGATGTGCGTCTAGGGGTGCTGTGATTTTGCATCAATAGAGCCCGCATACAGCTGCGCCTGATCCAGTATACATTCTAGATAGCAGGACGGAGGCCGGGAGAGTACGAGCGGATACCCCTAGAGAGGGTATGCAGGCAGATGGGGCTGCGACAGGACGAGCCACCTCCCTTCCCTCAGTACAGGAGGGATGATGTAGAGGCCCCACTACCAGCGCCACAGCCTTGGGATCCAGACTGGGTAGCGGATAGACCAGCAGGTGAGGGTGTGGATGATGCCGGGTGCACGGGAGCATACAGGGTATGGTGGGCTGGGCAGAGAGCAGCGAGGATAGTACCGCCTGCGCAGCCATACTTGGCTGCAGTTACTGCAGAGAGAGATCAGCTCCGGGGGCAGGTGCAGCTATTACAGGGACAGTTGGCTGCTGCACAGGCACAGATAGGGGTCTTACAGGGGCAGCTAGCCCAGGCTCAGGTACAGGCACAGGCAGGACCACCACCAGCAGCACAGCCACAGGTGCAGGTACCACCACGGCCACAGGGGCTGGTACAGGCACAGGCAGCACCTCCACCAGCACCACAGCCACAGGTGCAGGTACAGGCTCAGGGGATATTGGTGTTAGGTGCCAGGGGACCAGCCCCAGTTCCTTCAGTGGCACGAGATCGTTATATGGAGGTTAGAGCAGAGGCCCGTTATTATCAGGATATTCTTGATAGTAGCGGAGTCGAGTATCAGGCATATGTAGCGCATAGGGCAGAGACCTCGCACAGCCAGAGATCTCAGGGAGGGACAGCCACAGCTGGCGTGTCCATGACGGGCAGGAGGCGAGAGGCACCACAGGGACCAGCGGGGAGAGGTGCCGAGGGCGGTGGGGAGAGCTGATAGATCCCCGACATGGTTTTGTATAGGGACATGGGCACCGGTCTGCGAACCGGTTGTATTGATAGAGGCCTGCATGCCTACACTTATTCATTGTTTTGATTCATTTATTTATTATATACCGGCCTGCGAGCCGAGTACGGGTTGTATATTTGATACCGGCCTACGAGCCGAGTATATTTTTGGTTTGAGAGACCGTCCTGCGAGTCGAGTCGAGATTTTTGGTAGGTATTGCGGCCTGCGTGCCGGCTTTGGTATGTTATGAGATCACAGAGGCCCCGATGTAGGGCACATTGTATTTTTGAAAATTTGTATATATATAGAGACGATGTTTTGATCCACATGCTGTGTTTAAAATGTGTTGAAATATGTGGTTAATGGCTGGTAATATATAGAATGTGTGATGAGTTTAATTGACATGTTGATAGATAGATGATGTTGATGTTTTTGTTTGTTTGTGCGTATATATGAATGTCAGGTTGTGTGATAAATTGGTGGTTTTGTGACAGTGTGATATATGTAAGTGATGAGTTGGATCCAAATGATGTATAGATTGATAGTTTTTTGGTATCTGTAGTTGATGGTTTGTGTATTTATAAAATAAATGATGTTGATGAAATTGTAATGCTATGTGTGGTGGATGAACAAAATGTGGTAAATTGTGTTGTTTATGCAGGCAAAGAGGCGGGCGCGACAAAAATTTAGATGAGAAATGAAGAAAAGAACCCTGTTTCAAAAAGGAAGGTGTGTAACCGATATCGGTTAGAGAACCGATATCGGTAGCTGATAGACCGATATCGGTTACGTAACCGATACCGGTTATTTAGGTATGAGCTTTTCTAAAAATAGAAAAGCTAGGGTGGCAACTTAAGTTTTAATTTTAGAGCCATGCAAGAGGGTAAATACGCGAACGCGACGCTTTTTTACGACTGAGACATGTATTTGCATGAGAGATTTGGGTGAGAAGGAGAAAAGAGAGAAGGAAAGTAAATGTGATCCGAGGTTCAGAAGGCAGAAAGACAAAGTTGAAAAGGGTGGTGATCATGGCAGAATGAGGAGAAGCATTCAGCAGGCAAGGACATGAGGGAAGACAAGGGCGACCTCAAGATGCTGCAACCCAAGAGGTATTGTTTTGTTTGTGATTTGACTACTGCATGTTTCGTGAATAAGATGGGGGAGAGTAGGTGGGTAGATATGAGAAAGAAAACATGATAACAAGGGTTGCAGGTGAGGTAAGTGTTACAGGGTAGGCAATCAGGGGTTCCAGGTATGTATAAAAACGAATAAACAAGCAAATTATTGTCGTAGGTGGTTGTTTTTAGGGAAGGTGTATAAAATTGACAGTGACCGGCAGCGGTTAGGGAGAAACGGTATCGGTTGTTCAACCGATATCGGTTACGTATAACTGGTACCGGTTACTGGAGAAATTTCCAGAATGCTTGAAAAAGACCCTAATGGATTGAATGGTTGTTTGTCGTTTTGGTGTATGCAGGCAGAGGCAGGGTTGAGGATGAATGATAGCGTGCCAGCGCTGTTGTCGTGAATCTGAGCGGATGTAACACCAGCAGAATGGACATTGATAAATCGTTTGGGGTTAAGTGGAATCCGTTATTATTCACGAATCGCACGTAACCATGGTATGTTACAGGCGCTGATTGAGAGATGGAATCCTGAGACAAATACCTTCTATCTGCCAACAGGTGAAATGACAGTAACTTTGGAAGATGTGTTTCATATTTTGAGACTCCCTACTATAGGAGAGCCAGTATATTAGGCACTACCTAGCGCGGGGCAGGCAGCCATAACATAAGTGTTTGGTCCATATGCACGAGACTTAACACAGCGAGGTTTGTCATTCACATATGGGGTAATGTATGCAGCACACCCTGAGGAGACAAGGTTAGCAGTGATTTTATTGATGGCGGTAGGGTATTTTGCGTTACCAAGGGCAGAAGGGGGAAGATTTCCAAAGGCATTGATGGGTGTTATTTGGGAGATGATAGAAAGGAATGTGACTTTTGCCTGGGCACCTGCATATTTGGCGGAGCTATACAGGGGTTTATGGGCTTGTAGGCGAAGTCACAGGACAACGTTGGATTGCTCATACTTATTACACTGTTGGGCCTATGAGCACATTGTTTGTGTGCGACCAATAGGCCGATCCATCCAGGCAGGAGAGACTGGAGTACAGAGGTTGGGATTCCGACGATGGGTCCAGACAGAACAAGAGGCAAGATCTCAGGCCGTGCCGGGTGACATTGAGTATTACAGGTAGGTATGGGAGAGTTTGACGGTTGCGGATATCTGTTGGAGGCCCTACGGGAACTATATGGTAACCGAGAACATAGCTGAGGAGTTGAGAGGTGTAGAGTGATTGAGGTGGATCGCGGGGCAGAGGCCAGGTGAATATGAGAGGATTCCTATAGATCGCGTGCGGCGACAATTTGGATTTGTGCAGGACATACCACAGGCTTATAGACCATATATGAGGATCGATGCCGAGGCAGCATTCTCACCACCCTGGCCAACACCTCCAGAAGGGCCCGAGGAGATAGCAGTCGATCGCAGGGTAATGGATGCAGGAATGAAAGAGGCCTATAGATTATGGTGGGTAGCAGAACTGCGAGGTGTACGTGAGCGCCCTGACATAGCGGTGATTACAGCAGAGAGGGATCGTCTGTAGCGTTTGGTTCAGCAGCTCTAAACGCAGGTGAATGAGACCAGAGGATTGTTAGTGGTTGCGGAGTCACGGGCGGTGAGACTAGAGGCTGGAGTTCTCCATGCGAGAGGGCGTATTCATATGTTACAGGAGAGATTGGCAGATCAGTGGGCGGTACCAATAGCCGCGGTACCTTTGAGGACAGAGAGGCCCGGCGAGAGGGGTCGACGATCACGAGCATCACCTAGTTCGGGATGAGTTGTGATGGTCTGAGTACATGTTAGCGAGGTATAAGAATAAATAAGGATGCCGATCTGCGTGTCGATGATAGAGAAGATGTATTTGTTTAACATCTAAATAAAACTGAATATGTATGTTGATTTGAGTTATGATAATAATAAGATTGTCGGTGTTTTGATTTTCGGTGTTTCGAAAAAGGATAAAGAGAAATGTGATTAAAATAAAAATACACAAAAATATTTATATTCACCACACAGGATAGGTTATGGTAGGGGATGGTCGAGCTAACCTTGGGAGACCCCATGTCTCCGAAGTGCTGCCTACATAGCCCATTGCACAAAGCAAGGAAGGGCCTCAGACCGATGTAGTTCTCCCTTAGGACCAGGGAGAGGTGAATTTAGGCAATTTGGTATGGTTTAGGCAATTTGTCGTTTGTAAAAATGTGATGTTGGTAGGGTAATGTTGTTGGTGTTGGTAAGGTATGGGCGATGTTGATGTAGGTATAGGTAAAGCGAAAGTTAGCTTACCCAAAGAGAAGGGAACCATGTCCTGATTAAGATCAACACACAATCCTAGATGCGAGGCAAAGAGGAAAGGGTGTCCCGTAGTTGAGAAGAGCCAAACAAACCACATATTAACATAGGATGAGCCTGAATCCCTAGGTACCTTGCATAGGCAAGAAGTCGATAGGTGAAAAGAGTTGTATAATCACAACATATCGGATATACGTCACGTCCCTTGAGGTTTGTTGCTTTGACAAATGGTGAGGTAAGGTGGTTGATATAGGCGGGGTTGCTGAGAGATTGTTACAAGGTGATTATCCTGATGAAAGAGAACCTACCCTAAATAGACAAGTCCAGGACTCAAAATTTCTTCTGAATGAGGCTTTTATTTTATTGAATATAGACTGATCGATGCGGGAAGTCTACCAGGGATATTGATTGCTTTATTCTCGAGGTCTTCACGAAGCTGATCAATGCGAGAAGCTTCTGATAAAGGCTGACTGTGTATAGCTGTCCTTCGAGGGAGCAGTCTATTTATAGTAGCAGATATAATTGTAATGCATAGCTGTCCTTCGGGGGAGCAGTCTATATATAATAGCGGCAATAATTCGGCATATAGTTGTCCTTCGAGGGAGCAGTCTATATTTAATTTAAATGACTAGATGTTCATTTGGCGTGAAGCATCTAGTTAGTAGGAAGTTTGACTCAAGAAAATCCCAGAAGAATACGGCTTATTTTAATACTTTGACTAAAAAGGGGAAGACATCATCAAGGGGAGGTGAGGATCAAACTATGTGAGCCTGATTGTTATTATGAAGTGTAGGAAACAGGGTGTATGTAGTGGTAAGTGAGCTCAAGGGACGAGCGACAGGTAGATAAGAAGTGATATAATACTAATTTCAACAGTAGAATGGTCGAAGATGTAAGGCATTAAGGGGTTCAGGCTCAGGTTTACCATTGAGCGAAGCTAAACGATAAGTACTAGATCCATAGGTATGAGTGATTATATAAGGCCCGATCCAATTGGGAGAAAATTTTCCACGTTTGCTCTTTTCTAGTTTGGTTACATGTCGATTCTCTTTGAGAACAAGATCACCAATCTTAAAGGTACGCTCATGAAGTTGCTTATCATAAGCACGTTTAATGCATTTTTGATAGATTTGAAGGTGATCAAGAGCTGTAAGACGGCGTTCGTCAAGAAGCTCCAATTGGGCTAACCGCTCTTGGCGGAAATCATCGTTGGTGAGAATATCCTGAAGAGATATTCTAAGGGAGGGTATTTGTATTTCAAGAGACAAAACAGCCTCAGTGCCGTATACCAAAGAAAAAGGTGTGGCATTAGTAGAAGTATGAATGCTAGTACGATAAGCCCAAAGGGCAAAGGGAATGTGATCGTGCCAATTTCTTCCAGATTCATTGACAACTTTCATGAGGATTTGGTTAGTGTTTTGTTAGAAGACTCGGCTTGCCCATTGGCTTGTGGATAGTAAGGTGATGAGAAACTAAGTTTGATACCAAAGTTGTCACAAAGGTCTCGCAACAACTTGTTTTTGAAAGATTTTCCATTATCTGTTATCAGGCGGTGAGGAACACCAAAACGACAGATAATGTGGTGGTTAATGAACTCGACAATTTTTTCTTTTTTGATTGAAATGAGTGGAATAGCCTCCACCCATTTTGTGTAATATTCGGTCGCTGTGAGTATCCAACGGTGACGTTGTGAAGAGGTTGGGTGAATCTCACCAATAAGGTCTAAACCCCATTGTGAGAAAGGCCAAAGATCTCGAGCGATCTGGAGTGGGTGGCTAGGAGTATGTTGAAGGTTGGCATGTTGCTGACACATAACACAACGCTTAACATATTCGTAGCAGTCGTTATTGAGAGTAGGCCAATAATAACCAAGGTGAAGGATTCGTTTGGCCACGGCAAGGCCGCTAAAATGTCCACCACAAATACCGTCATGGACCTGTTGGATGGTATGAGTGGCCTCCATGCAAGTTAGACAGCGAAGGAGGATACCATCAAAGCCACGTTTATAGAGGAGTCCCCCCATGACAACATAATGCGAAACACTTTTAAGAAAAGCATGTTTGCCATTACTAGTAAGGTCAGGTGGGAGGACAGAGATTGTAAGGTAGTCCTGAAATTGGTGGTACCAGGTATCCTGTGAATTAGTAGACACAGTATTTATCATACAAACTACCGGGGTTGAATAGGATGGGGCAAAAAGTTTTTGGACCACGACGAATAATTTAGAGTCAGTTGGCGCGGCGGGAATTTGCGAGGCTAAGCAAGCCATAGTATCCGCAAATTTGTTAGTGGAGCGGGGGAATGGTTTGTATAGAATAGTGGGTAAATAAAGCTAGAAGTGATTCCACGTAGTGTTTGTATTTTTGAAGTTCCGCGTTTTTGCATTGGTAGACGCCCATAACTTGATTGACTACCAATTGAGAGTCGCCAAAAATGTTGATAGATTTGATACCTAAGTGTAATGCAACTTGGAGACCCAGAACAAGGGCCTCGTATTCCGCTGTATTATTAGTGCAAGGGAAATCAAGTCGGAATGAAAGAGGCATAGGTTCAGCGTTGAGAGGAATGAGAACAACGCCGGCTCCTCCGCCACACTGGCATTTAGATCCATCGAAGAAGAGGGTCATTGGGTACGACTCCTCCGTGAGGGAAAGAGTAGCGATGAGTTCGTCGGGAAATGTGAAATTGGTAAATTGTTCCCCCGGTAAAGGAGTGTCCGCAAGTTGGTCTGCGATGGTTTGTCCTTTGATTGATTTCTGGTGGATAAACTCAAGGTCGAGGTCGGCGAGAAGCATGAGCCATCTAGCAATGCGTTGGTTCAGATGAGGTTTGGCGTACATGTAATGGATGGGGTCTGTGTTGGTGATGAAGAAAGTCTTGTGATTTAGAATGTAGTGTCGGAGTTTGGTGGCGACGAATGATAGGGCCAGGCACAATTTTTCTATATGTGTGTACCTAGTCTCATAGTCCACGAAAGTACGACTTATATAATAAACGGCTTGTTCGTGATTCTCAGAGTCACGATGTGCAAGCATGGCTCCTACAGCGTGGTCGGTGGCGGAAAGGTAAAGGTAGAAAGGGCGGTTGTCTTGGGGTGGGATAAGCATGGGTGGCTGTAAGAGATAAGATTTGAGAGCTTCGAAGGCTTGGTGAAATTCTTCGCTCCATTGGAATGCAATATCCTTTTTAAGGAGGTGATGGAAAGGTTGACATCGATCCGAGAGTTGGGAGATGAAACGTCGGATAGATTGGAGCTTACCTTGTAAACTACGTAATTGTTTGAGATTTTTGGGTGGGGGCATTTCTAGGATAGCTTTGAATTTCAATGGATCGACCTCAATGCCACGCAAAGAGACGATAAAGCCAAGAAGTTTTCCCGAAAGAACACCAAAGACACATTTCTTCGGTTGAAGGCGGACAGAATATTGTAACAGGCGATCAAAAATAATGGTTAAAAACATCGAGATGTTCACTACGATGTTTAGACTTGCCGAGAAGATCGTCGACATAGTCTTCAAGGATAGTGTGCATAATGTCATGAAAAATGTAGGTCATAGCCCAGCTGATAGGTAGCACCAGCATTCTTAAGGCCAAATGGCATGACACAATAACAGAAGGTTCCCCAAGGAGTTATGAAGGTAGTCTTGTGTTGATCGGCAGGGGCAACCAAAATTTGGTTGTATCCTGAAAAGCCATCCATGAGAGAAAGCATTTCATGACCCGCAGTGAGATCAACAAGTTGATCAATACTTGGGAGGGGGAAGTCATCCGTAGGGCAAGCGAGGTTAAGATCCCAGAAATCCGTGCATATCCGAAGTCCCCCCGTAGCTTTCGTGACAGGTACGATGTTAGAAATCCATTGAGGATAGTCAATAGGCAGAATGAAGGAGACAGAAAGGAGTCATTGGAGTTCCTCTGGGACCAAGAGAGCAATGCGTGGATGCATTTTTCTCAATTTCTGTTTGACTGGTTGGAATCGGGGTTAGGGTGATGTTATGGACGGCATGGTAGGATCAATTCCTGGCATGTCAGCGTAAGACCATGCGAACGCTTGGTTGCGAGCACAGAGAAAGGTAGTAAAGGCGGCTTGTTCTGATGTGTTAAGAGATTGTCCAATCTTCACTATGTGAGGATCTTCCTCCGTGTGGATGTTGATTTCTATAGTAGATTCGTTCAGCATAGTTTGGGTTTTAGATGGTAGGGCGCGTTGAATATAAGAATCATCCGCGCCCAGGTAAGTGAGTATGGAGTCGTCATCCTGGCATTCAACAACATTAATCAAAGGCGAATCCTCTTCGATCATGTCTAGATACAGAAGGGGAAGAGAAGATGGGTCCTCATTATCGCGTTGATAAGTGAGAGGACCTATGAAGATAGCATTTATGAAAAAAAAAGTTAGGAGGGATAGATTCACGGTCCATCGATTCTGTGGGTGATGATGGCAAAGTAGGTGATGATGGTTCGGTAGGGCAACGTCTTCCTCTTCCAGGATTACAGCTGACAGGAGGTGTCTCTTGTGTAGGTGTTTCGGAAAAAACCGAGACCACTGCGATCATTATGTTTTGCGTGTGGTCAGGGGAATGAGTGTATGTCGGCCTTGTTCGTAAAGGCCAAAAACCAAAGCCTTTCCACGCACAAGCGAGTCAAGAAGGTGAGGGCGAAACGACGATTTGTCAAGTAGTGAAAATCGATTGGAAGGGAACCACACCAAGAGGAGGTTCAGGGGTAATGGAGGATGTGTCAGCACCCCCATATGTTAGGGGTTAGTGCGCAATGGGGTGGTCCATAAGAGATACCTCCCCACGCAACGGTCATAGGTGGCGATGCCGCATAAGTAATGTACGTACTCATGCAGGGGTAGGGAAAGAAACTAACGTTATATAGGCGCTACTCCCCCAGCGGAGGCGATGAAAAACATCTAATAAGGGGTCGGAGGTTGGGTGTTAGCTGCGGGAGAGAAGTGTTTGTTGCGATGGTGGTTTCATCAGTTGAAGGCGTAGGTGCAGTTGAGGTGGATGGTTGAGGTACATTTGAAGAGGATGGTTTGGGTTGAATGTATGGGTGTCTTACTTGGTATAAAGCACATCGTTTGGGCGGTATAACATATTGCAAGTTTTGAAGGGGGAGGATCAGCGTTTACAGTATAGGACTTCCCCCTCGTACTCAAATTTTATGCAATCGATGTAATGTTGAGGGAACGCATCCCATGGCTCGAATCCAAGGACGAGCCCAGCAATATATTATATTGGAACTCTCCTTCAAGGACATAGAAGAGTTCGGGGGGCAAAGTACGTGGGCCTACGGCGAATGTTGAGGATCACGGTGCCTAAGGTAGAAGTAATTAGCGTCATTGAATGATCGCAACATGATGGGGTTGGCACACATGCACTAGAAGGGATGTTTATTTGTTTTAAGGATTTTGAAGAGATGATGTTTAGGCTAGCGCACCCGGTCAATCATAACCCCGACGTACTCGAATGTCTCGGACGTAAGCGGAAATGAAAAGGGCAGGGTCAGGGTCTTCTGCACCAAAGTCGATAATTTCATCTTCCGAGAAAACTAACCGCAGCGCTTGTTGTTTTGAGACAGAAGGTGGTGGGGGAGATGGATTGTTTGGGTGAGAGAGGCACATGATTGGGTGTTAGAATGGAGGAAACGGGTAGGGTTTCGTTGGGTAAAACCTCTATCCCTTGAAGGATCTCAACGAGAGCTTGTCGATGAGATTCAGAAGTCTGAATGAGATCATATAGTGGGTCATTTTTATGGGCGATTGATGAAGCTGTTTGATCATGGTTTCGGTGGGCAACTCCATTAGAGACGGGATAAGGCGGTCCGTGAATAACCACTTTAGGTGGTGGTGTAATTGGGATGGTTGAAGGAGAAAGAGATGCCGCAAGTGTGTTTTCTTTCGCTTTCCCATTGTTTTTCTGTCCTCGAGTAGAGACACTAATCATATTAATCTCGTAGATCTGAGATGAGGAAGATGGTTGGGATAATTCATGGTCTTCAAGAGGTGGGGTTGTAATAATGATAGATCTTGGTGAGGCGGGGATAGATGAGTATAGTAGAGGGAATCGACGCTATAGGTCTCTCCCTTCGTAAGTTGTCTTTCTTAATCTGTCTATCCGGAGAGGTGACTGACGAAGTAGGTTTTTAGAGCTTGCATCCCTCCAATCATGTTCCTGGTGTGCGTATAAGCGCAGATTTTAGACTCATCGTAACCCATAGGTCGGGGGTTAGACGGGTCATAAGGTCTAAGTGGAGGTAGGGAAATGGTCGCATTCTCCACCAACTAGCAAGGATTTTGGCGTAAGATCCTGGTGAGTGGGTCAAAATCGGAAGAGGATGAGGGTATTGATTGTGTGGTTGTGGTAATGTTTGGGCATGTTTAGGTTCGTATGGGTGATGGTTTAGCCGAGGGGTGTGACACCATGTTTTTCACTAAACGTGGTTTCTTGGACATAGAAGTTACGTTCAGTGG